>JAQZBX010069340.1:0-15596 GCA_029593785.1 Cabassous unicinctus | reverse complement strand
CAAGACCTCACAGCAGGAAGCGGGTGTGGCTCATTCCATAAAGCCCCCGTTTACCATGCGGGAGGCCCCAGGTTCGCTTCCCGAGGCCTCCTTGTGAGGGCAGGCCGGCCCGCGCGGCGCGGTGGGCTGATGCAGTGGGACCTCACAGCAAGGGGAGATAAGCAGACACAGAAAAAACACACAGCAAATGGACACAGCAAACACAAGCAGCAAGGGGGGGATAAATAAATAAATAAATCTTTAAATTAAAAAAAAAAAAACAAAAAAACTAAAGCAGACAAACAAGAAACAACTCGGCGGAGCTGGTGTAGCTCAGTGGCTTCCCGCATACGAGGTCCTGGGTTCACTCCCCAGCCCTGGTACCTCAAAAGAAAAAAAAAAGCTGCTGGACCTAAGGCAAATAGATACCACTGAATGGTCGCCAGCACCCAGTGTAAGACCAGGAGGGACGCCCGGGGGAAAGGGGTGAGGCCAGTGGGAGTTTAGCCAGACTGACCCACCTCACTACTTCATGCTTCCAGGTCTTTGAAAAATAACTTTTTTTTTTTCAGGACAAACTAATTTAGTACGCTTCTGTGCTGGGAACAATACAGAGGCATATGGGCCCTGGCCCTCCTCCTAAGACTCTTTAGCCTGAGAGAGATGCAGGATCTGCAGTGTGAGGCACTGTGTGTGAGGTCCGCAGTGCATTTCACCCTCATGTCAGCACAGTGGAGGAAGCATCTGGGAGTGCCGGGCACAGCCTGTGAGGGGTAGAGCCCACGCTGGAACCCAGGACGGCAGTGCTTCTTACGCAGTCTGAACAAAAATGTGAAATCAGTGCGATGGGGCAGTGAGTGAACCATCAAGATGGGACTCTGACCTCCCTAAGGGCAGGCCTGGCAGTGATGGGAAGAATAACTGGGCAAAGAGCACAGGCCTTGGAGTCCCAAAGATTGGGTTCGAATTTTGACTCTGCCACACACTGCTCTCTGACCTTGAACAAGTGGCTGGACCTCTCTGTGCCTCAGCTTCCTCCTCTGTGAAATGGAGAGAATTATGCTTTCCTTTTAGGTTTTCTGTGAGGGCTAGATGGGAATAATCAGAGTAATAAAGCTCCTGGTACTGGGGCTGCCATGCAATGAGCAGCTAGTAAATGCTAACCATTTCCATGATATTTGGGTGACTGAGCAGCAATAAAGGCAGGGGAACTGGTGGCTGATGAGAACCAGCCCCTTTCTGGGGTGGACATCCTCCCGGTCACCTGCCTGGAGCAGCTCTGCACCCTCAGACCAGCCTCACGCTCAGGCTTGCCCGCCTCTTGCCTGCATGTTCCGTATCCTCCCTTCCTCCAGTAGACACGAAGCTGGAGGTGTGAAGCTCTGAAGCCCGAGCCTCCGTGGGAGGGTGAAAGAGAGAGGCAGCTGCTCAGCACATGCCTGCAGGCTGCTGCGTGCCTGCCAAGCCCATTACTGGCATTTACTTTTAATCTTTGTCAGCCCCATGCGCTTCTCTCTCCTCTACATTCACCAGGAGGAGGCCAGTTCTCAGAGAGGGGGAGGCCTCTGCTCTCTCAGGGCCCTCAGAAGGGAAATACTGGCAGAGAAAAAAATTTGTCCTCATACAACTCAGCAACAAAAAGACAGACAACCCAATTAAAAACTGGGCAAAGGACTTGAATAGCCATTTCTCCAGAGAAGATCTACAGATGGCCAATAAGCACATGAAAAGATGCTCAATATCATTAGTCATCAGGGAAATGCAAATCAGTATCACAATGAGATGCCACTTCAAAACCACAAGGATAGCTAGAATAAAAAAAGGTAGACAATAACAAGTGTTGGCAAG
The DNA here is from genome assembly GCA_029593785.1 of Cabassous unicinctus. Classification (NCBI taxonomy): domain Eukaryota; kingdom Metazoa; phylum Chordata; class Mammalia; order Cingulata; family Chlamyphoridae; genus Cabassous; species Cabassous unicinctus. Next base: position 13,769 of record JAQZBX010069340.1, on the reverse strand, counting down.
GTTGTGGAGAAACTGGAACCCTCTTGCATTGCTGATGGGAATGTAAAAGGGTGCAGCTGCTGTGCAAAACAATTTGGTGGTTCCTCAAAAAGTTAAAAATAGAATTAACATATGACTCAGCAATTCCCCTCCTAGATAAATACCTGAATGAATAAAAAACTTACCAAACAGATACATGGACATGCATGTTCAATTCATGTACAGTAGCCAAACCATGGAAACAACCCAAATGTCCATCAGCCATGAATGGATAGACAAAATGTGGTCTAGCCATGCAACGGAATATTACTCAGCCATAAAAAGGAATGAAGTGCTGATCCTGCTGCAACAGGGGTGAACCTGGAAAACGTTCCTCTAAGTGAAAGAAGCCAGGCACAGAAGGGCACATGTTGCATGATTTCATTTACAGGAAATGTGCAGAAGAGGCAAATCCATAGACAGACAGTAAATGAAGAGTTGCCGGGAGCTGGGGAGAGAGGGGAACATAAGAGTTTCTGTGTTTAATGGGTTTTCTTTTCCCATCATGAAAATGAGAACTACATAGAGGTCGTGATTGCACGATATAGTGAATGTACTAAATGCCATGGAATTGTTCACTTTAAATAGCTTATTTCATGTGATGTAAATTTTACCTCAATTAAAAACAATTTTGAACTGGGTCTGCCTGGCTCTGGAACCTGAGCTCCCCTTGCCACGCCCATTTCCTCCCCTCAGCCCGCTGCCCAGCCCCTCTTACAGGAAGAAACAAAGGCATCAGTTCCCCAGAGATTAGTGACCAAGCAGTTCATATGAAACCGCCCAAGCATGTATTTCAAAAGAATCTGAGTTAATGTTTACTCACGTTATCTCGCCAAAGCCGAGGTCCTTGTGCTGTGGGTGCACAGCCGCGGGTTGCAGAGAGGTGGGCAAGGGATTACGCAGAAATTGAGGATTTCAGCCTGGGAGAGTGCACTCCCTCCCGTGACCAGCTGCCCCTCGGGGTCCTTCCCGTGGCAGCCCACTCACCCTCCCAGCATTGCATACCTACTTCCTGCCTGGCTCGGTGCAGACACGCCCCTCTGTGTGAGGAAGGCACCCTGACGGTCCCCCCCTTTATGGGTAAGGAAACGAAGCCTCAGAGAGGTGGTGTAACTTGCCCCATGTGGCACAACTAGGAGCCAAAAGAGCCCAGATGCACCTTGGTTCACGTCTCAGATCCCCCACTCTTGGCCACGGAGCTGCCCCTCCTTCCCCAGGCCCTGCTGGCCCCAGCCTGAGCCAAGCTCCAGCCTTTGCTTGGTGGCTTGGTCTGGTGTATGATCACAGACTCTGGTCCAGAGTGACTGCAGGTGACTCCCAGGGGTCCTAAGGCACAGCTCTGCCATATCGGGGTGCTGGGCCTGAGGAGACCCCCTTGGGGAAGGAAGGCAGAGAGCCAGCCTTGGGTGGAAGTCCTTGCCTTCACCTGGCCTGTGGCTTTTGCCCAGCCCTGGTAAAGTGACCACAGACTCCTCCCCATGAGACCAGCTGCTCAAACCTTAGGGGATAGCTGGAGGATTTCTTCTCTATTCTCCCGAGACCATCGCCAGGTTCCGGGCAAGCAGTGAGCAGACTCGGGCACTTTATCAAGCTGCTTTTGGCAAGGACCCTTTCTCTGAGAGAATGAAGAGGATTCCACCCACCTCCCTGATACTGGCCTCATTAATTGAGCATAAAGTGCCCCCCCCGGACTTAGCTTGGTCGTTGTTAATACAACAGAAAATGACAGTGATTGCTGAGTCTGGCTTATGTGACAGATGCTAAGCTGAGGGCTTCACAGGGTCTGCCCTTCTCTCTGACCCCATCTCCTATCACTTCCTTCCTGGTTCACTAGTAACTTTGGCTGCCTTTGTTTTTTTTCCTCAAATGGACCAGACTTATTCCTGCCCTGGGGCCTTTGCACTTGCTGTTGCTGCTGCTTGGATGGCTTGTCCTTCTGCATCCTTCTGCAGCTGGCTTCTTGTCTTTCAGGGCTCAAGTCAAATATCTGCTCCTCAGAGAGGCCCTCCCTGACCATTCCCTTCCTCCCACCCACATGCCCTGGTAGTCACTCTATCTGGATTATTTTTCCCCTTTGCACTTAACACTACAGTCAGAGGGGTCATCTTCTGTCTTTGCTTCTTTTTCTATGCTCACCTAAATAACATGTCCGTGAGAGCAGGATCCTTGTTGGTTTTGTTCTCCACCGTGTCCTCAACCCTAGAATGGCACAGAACAGATATTCACTAGATAGTCGCTGAATGAAAGAATAATCTAATTCAGTCCTCACAACAACGCTGTGCAGGGCTGTGATGCAGATTCTTTGCTCGTCCTCCCGAGGAGAGGTGGAGGCTCTTTTCCCTTCCCTGTGGATCTGTATTGGGCCTGGCACTCACTTTGACCAACAGAATGTGGTGAGAGTGAGGCCATGTAGCTTCTGAAGCTAGGTCTTCAGAAGCCTTGGAGCATCCTCCACGGTCCCTTGGAACTCTCGGGGAAGCCAACTGCCAGGTGAGACGTCTGACTGTCCCAAAACGGCCTGGCAGGCAGGAAGCTCAAGCTTGTCGCCTGGAGTGAGCCCACCTGCTGGCCCCAGCTGAGAGTCAGGTGTGAGTGAAGAAGCCACCATGAGCATCCAACCCTCAGATGACTCCCAGCCGCCCTTGGACGGCCATCACCAGATGCAGCTGTGAGAGATGACGATACCTCACTGTCCTAGGCCACTGAGTTACACAGGCAGAGCTAGCTGGAAGAGGGACAAATAGTCTCCATTTTTCAGATAAAAGAAACCAAGGTACTGAGAGGTCATTTGACTTGCCCAAGGCCACTGAGCCCAAGGAGGCCGAGTGGTCACTCTAGCTATGATGGTCTCCAGCACCTGTGCCTATGGCCAGGCCACAATTCACATACATTCCTATTTGTTCTCTCTGACTCTTTTTCCCCCAACATCTCTGGTGTTCAGAATTGAGTTGAGAGCTGATCCTGAGAACATTTTCCCTCTCTCGTTGTAGATCTTCATAAACAACGAATGGCATGATGCCGTCAGCAAGAAAACGTTCCCCACTGTCAACCCATCCACTGGAGAGGTCATCTGTCAGGTAGCTGAAGGGGACAAGGTGAGGTCGAGTTATTTAACTTGGGGCCGGGATGAGTGGATGGGGGATGGGCAAGGATGGCTTTGTTTTTTAATTTTGTATGTTTCTGTATGATGGAAACTTTACCATGTACATGCATTACTTTTATAGTTTAGAAAATGGTTTAAAAGTTTGAGGGAAAAAATTGGGTAAATGTCACTTCAAAGGTACTAGGTTATACCTGGGTTTGATAATTCATATGTGTGGAATTATAGTCTTGGGAGTTACTCTGGGAACCTCTGATCCAATCTCTCCTTTCCTGGCCTACAAATCGAAGGTCAGAGAACACAGCCAGAGGGGAATCTTGCAGAGTAGAAGCTGGGTCTCCTGAGTTTTAGCCTTAGATTGGTAGTGAATTATGTTTGACCATAGTACTTAAAAAATTAGTTCTTGTGGCTTATACACTTAGTGAAATCCTGTTCTAGGGACAAGGCATTAAAAATAATTCAAGAACGCCTCCTACCCCTCTGCCATAAGACAGGCTTTGTGTTCATGCCTAAGGCCTTGCCCCTTTTGCTAAAAGCAAATGTATCTTTCTGGCTTATAGAGTAGCCTGATGGTAAAGGTGTTTAATATGAATAAAAACTCCCTATAGGAAAAATGTTCCTTGTGTTTATTTTACTGCTTCCCCAAAGAGAGGGCAGCTGGTTAAAGCTGCATTTGTCAGGAAATGCTAGTCTTCATAGAAGGAATGGTTAATTCTGCTGGGCTTTCTTTGGTAGGCAGAGGGAAAAATGGTAAAATTCCAGAGAGTGACCTTTAAGTGCTTTTCTCTCCAAAACTCTGCGGAATTTTGAAAGGAAAATACAGAAATAGAAACTGCCAGGATTCTCATTCCCACCATGACCACTGGGAAGTAGAGAAGAGGTTTGGTTATCCAGCCCTGTCAGCGAAGTCTGAAGTCAGAGGGAACCTTTGGGACCACAGAGGACAGCTTGGGAGCAGTGATTCCGAGGGATCCGTGCACAAGCCTTGACTGTGCGGCCAGTCTGTGCCCAGAAGCCTTGCTGGGTGTGTTTGGCAGAGGGAAAGACAGTATTTGGAGGCAGTTTCAATGAGAAGGCCTGAGCTGCTTTGGTGGGTGTTTTCCAGGAAGACGTGGACAGAGCAGTGAAAGCCGCTCGGGCTGCGTTCCAGCTGGGCTCGCCCTGGCGCCGGATGGACGCATCCGACAGGGGCCGTCTGCTGAACCGCCTGGCCGACTTGATTGAGCGGGACCGCACCTACCTGGCAGTGAGTCCTCAGCCCCCTCCCACTCATCCCACGTAGTGAAGGTGCTCAAAGCATCCTGTAAACAGGTAGGGCCGCACTGCTTACAAGTACCTGGCCAGGATAGCGTAGGGTGGGCACGCTTGGGTTATGCCCTGCATGCAACCAGAAGAGCCTCTCACTGCTGCTGTTGATGTGGTATGTATCAGTTTCCAGTGGCTGCTGTAACAAAGTACCATAAAATGCAGTGGCTTAAAACAACAGAAATCTATTTTCTCATAGTGCTGGAGGCTGAGGTCCAAATTCACAATGTCCACTGGGCCGTCCCCGAGGGCACTTTTTCCTCGCCTCTGGAGGCTGTAAGGCCATCCTTGGGTTCCCTTGGCTTGCAGACGCATCGCTGCAGTCTCTGCCTTCGTCTTCACATGGCCTTCTCCTCTCGTGTCTGTGTGTGTCCAGATTTCCCTCTTCTTATGAGGATGTGGCCCATCCTAATCCAGCAGGACCCCATCTTAACTTGATGACATCTGCAAAACCCCTATTTCCAAATAAGGTCACATTCTGAGTTTCCAGTGGACATGAATTGGGGGGGTCATTATTCAGTCCAGCACACTGCGTGTTTGGCTAACATAGGAAGAGACTGGGAGAAGAAGGGGAGCCCTGTTGAGGACGCCTTCCTGGGAGACAGACTCCCAGGGATGGACCTCTCTCCTGTGCCCCCGTGAGGTGTGCCTGCTCCCTGGCTGTGAAAGGCAGGAGCCAAAAGGTAGGCAGTTCCTCCCCTCTACTCAATCCATTCTGCACACAGCACCCAGAGTTGACTGTTCTAGAAGGCAAATGATACCAGAGCACTCCATTCTCAAGCCTCCCATGTTATCCTCTGTCCTTAGGATAAAGTCCTTTTGCCTTAATATGGGCTGCAAGGCCCTGCCTGGTCTGGCTCTATCACCCAGCTCATGCTGGACATGCCCCGCCTCCCCTCAACAAGCTCGGCCTCCCCAGCCTTCTGTCAGGTTCTTGGCTGCCCAGCTTCTCCAAGCATCAGGGCCTTTGCATGTGCTCATCCCGCTGCCTGGGATGCGCTTCGCTCTGTTACCATTTGCACCTCCCCCTTTGCAGAGTTACCGCCTACGTACCCTTCAGGTTTTGACCTAAAGGGCACTTGTCAGGAAGGTGGTGCTCAGACCTGGTCAGGCAGTCTGGCCTTCTCCTTTCTAGCGCTCTTAACGCTTATGCTGATGACTTTTATCATTATCCACTGTCTTTCTGCTCTATAAGCTCCGTGTCCATCGCTATATTCCCAGCACCTAGTTCCAGCAGCAGCGAAACACGTTTGTGAAATGACTGAGTGAGGAGCTGATGCATCATTTCCCCTCCCCCACTGCCTTTGGAGAGGGAGGGGCAGTGGCCCAGAAGTGCCCACACACTTACCAGCCAGAGACATCTGGTGGCACAAAGGGGCCCGTCGCCCCTGGCTCCTGCCAGCCCCTCAGCCCACAGGCCACCGCTGCCGGCAGCCCGCTGGCTTGTTTCATCCCTGCACCACAGTGTCTCTGCCGACCTTGTTTTCTTTTCTCAGGCCTTGGAGACCTTGGACAACGGCAAGCCCTATATCATCTCCTACCTGGTGGATCTGGACATGGTCCTCAAGTGTCTCCGGTAAGGGCCCAGGTTTCCTGTTTTTCCTTGTTCTTGCAGTGCCGTGGGGCAATGAGTGGCCTGGAGAGGAAGAAATAGAATTGCAAAAACCTCAAAGGATCATAGGGGTTGGAGAAGCTTGTTCTGTTTAGACTCCATCTCTTGGGAAAATCCCTCAATATCAAAAGTTGTCACTTAATCATAAATGTTTTCTCTTTCTTCTCAAGTCAGTCTTGAGCATTTGTGTTTTACAGAATTTGTTCAGAGTACCCTCTTATAATCCTTTTTATTTCTGAAAGGTCAGTATTGAAGTCCTCACTTTGATTTCTCATTTAAACTTATATGCATTTTCTTTCTTTAATGTAGCTAAAAGGTCTGTCAGTTTTGTTGATCTTTTCAGAGAACCAGCTTCTTCTATTTTTCTATTCTCTATTTCGTTTATCTCTGCTCTAGTCGTTATTATTTCCTTCCTTCTGCTCACTTTGGGTTTAATGACCAAGAAAGACAAGATGAAGAGTAAAAGAGCTTTGTCAGAGCCACCTGGGTACAAGTAACAGAAACTCACTCATCCTAACTTAAGCAATTCAGAGAGACGGGCTTTCAAGGAGTGCCAAAGGCTGCCTAGTCTCACTCACCACTGCCGTCCCTACCTACCTGCTTCGTTCTTCTCTCGAACTACACCTGGCCTCCTGCAGTACCAGCCCACATCTTGGGATCGGGCTGCTCACACTTCCTGGGCTTGCTTCTGTATTTGTGATTCTAGCCAGACTCAACTGCAATCTCTCAGTTCTAATACTGAATTCCTGGGGGAGGGACCCTCACTGGCTGGCCTTGGCTCTGATCAGCTGTGGTCTGGGTGGACAGATCACTGCACAAATAATGGCTGCTCCCCGTGACCACGTGAGTGGGGATGGTGGGGAAGCCATGCTCAGAAAAGTAGGGATTCGACAGCAAAACAGGAGTCACTGTCCACAGTCAGGGTTCTCGACTGGGTGATCGTGCCCCAAGGCACGGGCGATGGCTGCAGACGTTTTTTGGTTGTCACAACTGGCATCTAGTGGGTAGAGGCCAGGGATGTGGCTAAACATCATCGACTGCACCGGACAGCCCCCCCACAACAAAGAATTGTGCGACCCAGATGTCAACAGTGCGGGGCTGGGCACCCTGCCCTGCAAGCTGGCCTCAGCAGCCTGGTGCATCTGGGACCAGGCCATAGCTGATTAAATGACTGTCCCGAGGGCTGCAAAACACAGGGAGGAGAGAGACCACCAGCTCTGGGAGGAAGGGAGCAGAGATGTTAACTTGTGTAGCTCGGCAGTTCCTTGGCTGTTCTCCCCAGAGGCTCACAAACCTGTGTTCAAATCCGGATTGACGTGGGCCTCAGGCTCAGCTTGCCAGATGCCACTCATTTCACAAATCTTTCCTTTACCTCCTCTTCATCATCTTTCCCCCATCTCTCAATTTTCCTGCCTCCCTGAAAACATAATCATCACACGTTATAAATGCACAGCTGGTCTTTCCCCCAGCTCGAACTTGCTGTGCTCTGTTGTTAGTTGCATCCGCGCGTGCTCTGCAAAAGCTGGGGCCTAGTTGATTTTTTTCTAGTGACTGTTCAACACTTGGTACAGGAAATGCGAGCTGTTTGTTGGGTCCATGCTTTTCCACCATGGAATTTGACTCAATCCATGGTGCTTGGATCTATGGATTGGGGCTGGGCCGGCCCAGCATTCACATATCAACAAATCTGGGTGTTTATTAAAAATACAGGGAAGCGGATGTGGCTCAAGCGATTGAGCTCCCGCCTACCACATGGGAGGTCCTAGGTTCAGTTTCCAGTGCCTCTTGGAGAAGACAAGCAAGATAGCGAGCTGGTGCAATGGGCAGGCATGGCAAGCTGACTCAACAAGCAACAAGGAGACACAAAGAGGAAACTCAATGAGAAAGACAACAAAGTAGGGAGCGGAGGTGGCTCGGGTGATTGAGCGCCTCTCTCCCACATGGGAGGTCCTGGGTTCAGTTCCTGGTGCCTCCTAAGAAGACGAGCAGACACAGAGGGCACACAGTGAATGGACACAGAGAGCAGACAGCAACCACAAACAACAAGGGGGGAATAAAAAAATAAATCTTTAAAAAAATAGACATATAGATACATGGGGATCAACCCCAGAGAGCCAGATTGAGTAGGCTGGATGAGGGAGCTTGGAGTTTGTAGGATTTCTAGGCTTGGAAGCTAGTTACCCAGTGTGACACAGTTATTGTGACCCTAGCAGCTCTTTGAGTCTTTCTGGGAATACTCCAAAAGCAAGTGCCAGTTTTGCATCTTATCTTTCTGCTGGGGTTTTCAGGGTTCCTTAACTGTCACTGACTAAAGCTGTGGACTCTTTTATTTTAAAGGTATTATGCAGGCTGGGCTGATAAGTACCATGGGAAGACCATTCCCATCGATGGGGACTTCTTCAGCTACACCCGCCATGAACCTGTGGGGGTGTGCGGGCAGATCATTCCGGTGAGTGCTAGCAGGGATTATGACATGGGCTCTGTCGGGTACGTAGGAAGCAAGATCTAGCAATCTGGGACAGACTCATTGCAAAGGTGTGAGGTTCTGTGGCTTGATGGCAGGTGGCCTGGGGTGGTAGCTGAAAACTTGGACTTTAACAGAGTCACCCTGAGCTGAAGTCCCATCCCTAGCACATGCTAATTCTGTGACCTCGGGCAAGTCAGTTATCCCCCTGCCCTCCCAGCCTCGGTGCCTCACATGAAGCACAGTAATGAAAATAGTCCCCAGTTTAGGGAGGTGGAGAGGACTGAGTGCTGTCATGCCTGAGTGCTGACCCCAGTGCCTGGCAGGTAAAAAGCACAACTAAAGCACCTCCTCGCCCATCGGCCTTCCACCCACCATGGAATTGTGGAGGGCACCCCAGGGGTTCTGAGAATGCGGGTGCTGCTCTCTGCTGGCTGGCGGAGGGCTCGGAGGAAGGCTTGGGTGTCGGGGGCTGTTGACTATTGCAGTGGAACTTCCCGCTCCTGATGCAAGCATGGAAACTCGGCCCAGCCCTGGCGACTGGGAATGTGGTCGTGATGAAGGTGGCCGAGCAGACTCCACTCTCCGCCCTCTACGTGGCCAGCTTGATTAAGGAGGTGCGTGCCTTGTGTCCACCCTGGCCCCCTCTTAATTGAACTGATTACACACAGGCCTCCTTGGCATGGGCTTGCTCTGAAGGAGCTCCCATGGGGGAGGTGGGAGGAGAGCAGGGACTGAGCCCTGCTCCCCCATGTGCTCTCGCCTGTCTTAGTTTCCCTGGGGCTGCCACAGGTACCACAAACCGGGTGGCTTAAAACACAGAAATGTGTCCCCTCACTGTTCTGGAGGCCAGAAGCCTGAAACCCAGGCATGGGCAGGCCACGCTCCCTCGTAAGGCTCTAGGGAAGGTCCTGGCCTCTCCTGGCTTCTGGTGGGCCCTGGCCATCCTTGCCACCCCTTGGCCTGTGGCAGCGTGACTCCAGTCTCTGCGTCTGTATTCCCGTGGCCTTCTCCCCTCCATGTCTCTCCTCCTATTAGGGCACCAGTCACTGGGTTGCATTAGGGCCCACCCTAATCCTGTGTGACCTCATCTTAATTAAACTAATTACATCTGCAAAGCCCCTATTCCAAATGAGGCCACCACCTGAGGTTCCACAGGGCATGGATTCTGGGGGCCTGTGCAGTCCCGTACAGGCTCTATTGCAAGAATCCCTTCGAGGATCGAGCACTGTTGTTCTAAACGAATGTGTGCATGGGGGTGGGGGGGAGGGCGACAGCTGCAGGAAACCCCAGGAAGCAGGCTCCTTGTCCCTGCCATTTAGGATTCCTGTGCAGTACCTCACAGAGCCAGCTCCTGCTCCCATGCAGTCCTGGGCAAACTGAGCCTCCCTAGGAAGGGATGAGCTTGCCCCTGTCCTCAGCCTGACTGCTGGCTTTTGGAGCAGGAGAATGACCCCCAGTGTCTGCTGGCTGTTTGTCCACAGGCTGGCTTTCCCCCTGGCGTGGTCAATATTGTTCCTGGATTTGGCCCCACGGCTGGTGCCGCCATTGCTTCCCACCCAGATGTGGACAAAGTGGCGTTCACAGGTTCCACTGAGGTAAGGTGTGCCAGGGACCGCAGGCTTGAGGCACGTTTGGCTGATGCCCCCACCATTGTCAAAGGATGATACAGCCAAGATTAGCTTCTGGATAGCGTGTGTAGGGCCCTGCCCCAAGGACTTGCCTCTGAGCCACTCACGTGAGGACTTGCTCATGTGAGGGGCCCCGTGTGTGCCAGGAGTCCTAGGATGGGGCTGAGCCGTTTGTGGTGTGGACGACACTCCAGCTGCCTTTGGGAAAGGGCCAGCATCCCATACTAAATAAAGAATCTGTGCCTGTTTAGGTTTCATGAAGCCTGGAACTGTCTGCCCACAGCGTCATGGCATGGCACCTTGACCATGTCAGGCTCCTCCCTCATCCTGCACTACCACTGTGGTTAGGAGCTTGGGCTTCAGAAAGACCTGAGTTCAAATCCTGGCCTTGCCACTAGGGCACTGGATGATGCACTGAACTTCTTTGAGACTCCATTCCATCATCTTTAAAATGAGGATGACAACACTGTGTGGTAGAGATTGTGTATAGTGTAGTAGGGAAAATGATGGACTGGGGCCAAGCTTCTTCTTTCAGCAGTACTCACTAGCTGCGTGACCCTGGGCAAGCTGCTTTACTTCCTGAAGCCTCAGTTTCCCCATCTGTAAAATGAGGATAATAACTGCACCCACCTCATAGGGTTGTTGTGAGGAGTGAGTGAGATAAAGCTTAAAAAGTGTTGGGAAGCAGATGTGGCTCAAGCAGTTGGGCACCCACCAACCACGTGGGAGGTCCCAGGTCTGGTTCCTGGTGCCTCCTTAAGAAGACGAGCAAGACAGCGAGCTGGTGCGGCGAGCTGACACAATAAGATCACGCAACTAGATGATGCAACAAGATGATGCAATGAAGAGACACAACACGCAAACAGATGATGCAACAAGGTGATGCATCAATGATACACAATGAGGAAACAATGAGACACACAACAAGCAGGAGCGGAGGTGGCTCAAGACATTGGGTGCCTCCCTTGCACATGGGAGGTCCTGGGTTCGGTTCCAAGTGTAGAAATAAATAAATCTTAAAAAAAAAAAAAAAGGTGTTTAGCAAAGGTCTAGCCTACAGTGAGTGAGTGAGTGATACTGTTATGCTACTTCCTGCCAGATGCTGGAGAGACAAAGACAAATAAGGTGCCCTTGAAAGCAGTTAGAAAATTCCTTCTAAGACAGTAAACTTTTTCCTGTCACTTCAGAGAAGGAACACTGAATAGAGTAATGAGTATGTGCCTCAAATAGTTCCACCAGAGACAAAGGAACCTTCAGACATTGCGTTTCAACGGTGGTTCTGAGGAGATAAGGCGGTGTGGGCTCTTCCTCTGCTTACTTGCTACGTAACACGAAGCTGAGATGAGATGTTGAGACCCGGCAGAGGGGATGGTTTCCTGACAGGAGTTAAGGCAGCTTCGTGCCAGGCTCTGGCAACATGGAGCTGAGAAGCATGTCTGTCCTTGCCCTCGCAGAACTCACGGGACAGTGGGCTCCCTCGTAAGAGGCAGGATCGCCTGAACCCGAGTGTGAATTCCAGTTCCATGTTTACCAGCTGTGTCACTTTAGGCAAGTGGCTTGATGGTGCCGAGCTGCAGCGGCCTCATCTTCAAACAAGGAGACGCGTCGCCCTTGCCTCCGAGGCCGTCGTGAGAGTTGACTTGGCTGTGCACCACACGTTTAGCACAGGTCCTGGTACGTAGGCCGTGCTCAGGACTTGGAGCCACCCACAATGGCGTTGTCGTCATCTCATCCTAGGAGCTCAGAGGGGCTTGAGGCCGCGATGGTAGTAGGTGAATGGCCAGATATGGTGACGTTCTCCAGGTCTCATAATCCAGCTGCCTCCTCAAGACGTGCAGGCCTGGTTACAGCCTCTGCTTCTGTTTTCTTCCCCACTCTTCTCTCGTCTCTGTCTGCCTCCCCACAGGTTGGCCACCTCATCCAGGTTGCTGCGGGGAGCAGCAACCTCAAAAGAGTGACCCTGGAGCTGGGGGGCAAGAGCCCAAACATCATCATGTCAGACGCTGACAGTAAGTTTTTGGGGGAGGAGGTCTGACATCGGAGGGAGGTCCGTTCCGTGGCTCTGTGCTCCCTTCTGCCCTGACGGCCGCAGGCCAGTCTCCCTAGCCACTTGGCTTTGGCCCCTCTCCACCTCTTTGCCCTCCACCATCCCGCCAGGCTGAGCTCGGGGTGCCCCACTGTGCCGTGCACTTTCGCCTGCTCCTGCCTCCTCAGCTCCCGGGCTTGCCCTCCCTGAGGGGCCATCTCGGCCAATGCAGCAGATACCAGACCCGATGGCCTAAATGACAGGAAGTTATTGTCTCACAATTTTGGAAGCTAGGAGTCCAAAACCCAGGTGTCGGTGGGGCCTTGCTTTCTCTGAAGTCCAGCGTTCTGGTGGTAGCTTGCCGGCCATCCCTAATTCCGTCTCTCCCTCCATCACATGGCTGTCTCCTGTCCCCTATGCTTCTTGACTCCCTTGTCCAAATCTCTTCTTCTAAGGGCTCCAGTCATGTTAGACTGAGTCAGGCCCATCCTGCCTCAGTTCGGCTCATCTGAACTAATGGGATCTTTGAAATCAGTTCGTTCACAGGATGGGGGTTAGGGCTTGAATGTGTCTTTAGGGACGTGATTGGGAAGACATGAGGGATATAACTCAACCCGTGACCCTGTCCCTGACCACCACAGGCTGGGCTGATCCTCCCTGCTGCCACAGTCCCGTTCCCATGGAGGGTTATGAGTGCTTCTCTTTGTGTCCGTCTCCACGCTTCACAAAGGGAGAGACCGCCAGGTCTGCCTTATGCCGGCATAGGGCCCGGCACCCAGCAGGCACCAACACAGTGGCACGTAGGTAGCCCCTGGGGCCTGGGTCGTCACCCTGTCCTCATGGCTGCCTTCCTGCCCCTGCAGTGGACTGGGCTGTGGAGCAGGCCCATTTCGCCCTGTTCTTCAACCAGGGCCAGTGCTGCTGCGCAGGTTCCCGGACCTTTGTGCAGGAGGATGTCTACGCCGAGTTTGTGGAGCGGAGCGTGGCCCGGGCCAAGTCTCGGGTGGTCGGGAACCCCTTTGACAGCCAGACCGAGCAGGGGCCGCAGGTATGCCGGGCAGCTGCGGGTTGGGCCTGGGTGTCCTGAGCCAGGATGGAGAAACAGAGCCAGGCAGGCCTGGGGCCAAGCCTCGGCCCTGCCGTTGTGAGCTTGCGTGGCCCCGGGAAGCCACAGGCCCCTCTCTGAGCCTCCATCTCCTCCCCCATAACGGCCACCCTTCCTAGCATGCAGGCTCGCTGTGACGTGGTGATTGATAATGGAAAGCCCTTCGTAAATTCTCCACGCGTAACGTGGCTGTGCAAAAGCACATGCATGTTTCCAGTCCAGAAAAGATGCCTAGGATACGAGTCTGTTAACCGTGGTTTTCTCTGGGGAGCAGGTCTGAGGCCATGCTATGGGCTAGGGGCGGGAGGGGCTTTTTTTCACTACATACTCTTCTCAGCTGTTTGCATTTCTTTAAAACCATGAGGATATATTCATTTTAACTATCAAAACTATAGTCGATAATAATTAGAATAAAAACAGACCCACAGTTTGGCAGTGCTTCGGTAAGTTAAACATAGAATTATCCTATGACCTCGCAATTCCATTCCTGGGTATAGACCCAAGAGAA
>JAQZBX010069339.1:0-15594 GCA_029593785.1 Cabassous unicinctus | reverse complement strand
CGAGGAAGGGGCGTGGGGCGTGGGCGGGGCCGGGACGCTCACTGGCAAACACGGTGACGTTGTCCTGGTAAGCCTGGTTGAGCGTGTAGTTGACGATGCTCTCCTCGTCGGGAAAACCCTTGAAGATGTCCACGCTCACCTGGCGGGAGGCACGCCGTTTACAGCCGGCCCTGGGCGCAGGCACAGAGCCCCCTGGGCGCGGCCTCGCCCACCTTGGACATGAACTGCATCCAGCCGCAGGCCGCGTTGTCAATCGTGTCCAGCTGCTGCAGGAGGGCCGAGCCGCTGGGCAGAGAGAAGTTGTCCTGGCGGAGAGCAGGGGGCAGCTCCTCCAGCGAGACGTTCAGCGCTTCGGGATGCAGCCGCAGCTCCTCCACATACTGGGGGCGGTGAGGACCCGGCTCAGAGGGCGGGCCTGCAGCAGCCAGCCCTCCCCCTCCCGGCCACCTCCCGCACCTGCTGCAGCCAGTGCAGGTGCCGCTGCAGCCTGCCCTGCTCCAGGAAGCCGCGGATCTCGGCCGAGATGTTCAGCCAGACCCGGGCGTAGTGCGTCACGTTGCCCACAAATGCGAAGGTCTCATTGGCCTGTGGAAGGGGGGCTGGGTCGGCACGGCTGGCCTCCACCCCCTCGCGTGTCCCGCAGCCCATCCCCACCCACAGCCAGGCTCGCTGGGACCAAGGGTGCTAACGGCCTTTCCTGGCGGCTGAACCTCCAACTGGGCCTGGCAGCAACCCCCACAGGGACCAGCCTTTCTGCAGCGTCTACATAGCTGTCCCCACCCACCTCAGATGCCGTGCGGCCTCAGCCTCCCTCACAAGCTCTGCCTTCCAGCTCCTTCGAAGCCCCATCTCAGCTCACCCCTTAAGGGCCCTGGCCCTCAGCCCTTGTCTCTGCTTGTCCCATCCTAGGACACTCCTTCAGCACCCAGGGCTTCCGGCCTCACCCACAGCTGACCCCTCCCGAGCCAACTCCCATAAAGGACAGGTCCCCCTGGAGAGGCCACGGGCGTCACCCAGCCAGCTGTCCCTCAACCCCATGCCCGTCCTCTGCCCAGTCCAGCCACCTGGACCCGGCTCTGGAAAGGCTCTCACGTGCCTCCATCCCCACCCAGTGCAGATCCAGCCCCGGGCCTTCACTGCATTCCTCGGCAGCCCCTGCCCAGGAACCCCCAGCCCAGAGCCAGCCCGCCCCAAAGCTGGTCTCCCCATTGGCAGTGACCCACGCGAAGCCGCGCCCGCACGTGCCAATCCCCCCCACCCCGTCCGCTCACGGGCAGGGAGCGTCCTCTGCCCGACCGTGGCTCCTGCACGAGGCGCACCTTGAGGATGACGCGGTCCACCTCGGAGCCCGCCGGCGCGTACAGGATCTTGGGGTTGCTGGTCATGAGATGCACCAGGAGGCCCAGGTTCCGCTGCTCCTTGCTTGTGAAGCCCAGGGAGCTCATGTTGCCCTGACGCAGAGCCTCGGGCTCCAGGGTGCTGGGGGGAGGGGCTTCGGGTGGGCGGGGCGCCTGGCTGGGTGAGGCCTCCAGGTAGGGAGGGGTTCTGGTGGGGGGGCTTCAGGTGGGGTGTTGGGGCCCAGTGGGCACCCAGAGCGGGAGCAGGACTGCCCAGCGTGGGAGTCAGGGGCAGAGTGGGACGTTGGGGTCGGCGTGCCCCCGCCCCCGCCCCCGCCTACCGGTTGTTGCCGCACAGGATGGGCTGCAGGCCTGCCCAGAGCTGCACCAAGGCCGAGCACTGGCCCTGCAGGGCGTCCAGGGCGGCAGGGGCGGCTGCGGGCGGGCTGCCCTCCTCGGCGGTGGTGTTGGGACCCGATCCGGCCCAGGTGCCGTTGGCTGCCCTGCCGGGGCCACTGGCTGGGGACCCAGGCGACCGGCGGGCGCAGGCGCCTTGGGGCAGCAACAAGGCTAGGGCCGAGAGGACGTCCACATCCCTTAGAACCTTCTCGGCGTCCAGCAGGTCCTCCAGCAGCGCCTGCAGCCGCCGCGGGGGTGGGGGCTGCTGCTGGGGGTCTGAGCCGTTGGCAGCATCCAGGCCCAGCTGAGGGGGAGAGGGCAGGTGGGAAATGGAGGCCGGCACCTGCGGGGCCCAGGGCAGGAGGGGCCACATGCAGGTAGGACAATCTGGGGGCAGGGCCCAAAGGAGGTGTGCAGGCTGGGGCGGGAGAAGAAACCGGACAGGGAAGGTGACAGGCAGAGATGTGAGCGTGGATGCCCCACAGCAGGCACCGTCCACCCACAGCTGGACCCAAGAGCCCCCTGGGCCCCCAGCAGCCACGGCCCCTTCCCCAGCACCAGGGACCTCACCTGCTGGGCCAGCTGGGCAAGGTCCAGCTGCTCGCGGAGCTCGGCTGCCAGCCCAGAGAAGCGCCGGGCGCGGGCTGCGGCTGAGCCGCTGCAGATGACCTCCCGGTAGCCCTGCAGTGCGGCCTTCTGACCCACGGGTGCCACAAGGATCCGGCCCAGCTCCCCAGAGCCTGGCGCACAGGTGAGCTGCTCCAGGAGGGCCGGGGCCAGCAGCAGCTCCTGGGGGGAGGCGCAGGGGCACGGCTGGGGCCAAGGGAGGCCTCTGAGAAGGCACCCCCCCACAAGAGGGGACCAAGGTCCTGGCCCAGGACAGCCTCCAGCCCTCACCCTGCCCCACCCACTCTGCTCAGGGATGGAATGCTGGACTCTGCAGCATGAGGGTCCTCCACATCACTGTAACGCTCGCCCCGACCCCCAGTACCCTCCCTTGTGCCCGGGAGAAGCTTGGTAGGATCAGGGGGACCCCTTCCTCACCCGCCCAGGCAGGCACGCCTACCCAGTGGCAGGTGCGTGCCCGCACCCCAGCCACAGGCCCCCTCACCTCCATCCGGATCAGAGGGTTGCTACCCAGGTGGCCCCAGGGCTCCTGACCCCTGGGGAGGCCAGAGTCCACATCCAGGGTAGGCGAAGGCCCAAAGAGCAGGTGATAAACCTGGGGAGGGGCAGGGCTCAGGCCAAGGGGGCCTCCCAGCACCCTGGAGCTTGGCTCAGGTCATTTGCATCCCCCCATGCCCACCTCCAGAGGCTATGGGAGGGCAAGGCAGAGTGACCAGGCCTGCCGTGGTGCAGGGCCCCTCACCTCGGCCGGGACCACCTGGGCAGTCAGGAGGGCCTGGGCAGTGCTGTTAGGCAGCGACAGGTTCTGCGTCAGGAAGCGCCGGAGCTCCCGCGGGTCCCTGGCCACAGAGTCCAGGGAGAAAGCAGACACTACAAGGCAGAAGAAAGGGCTGGGGCCCTGCTGGGCTGGGGTCCCCACCGGCTCAGAGCCAGGCTCTCGCACCGCAATGCAGGAGGCAGGGTGGGAGGCTGGGCCGGGCCCACTCCACGGGCATGTGGGCCTGAAGGTGCGGACAGAGAAACCCAGGGGTGGCGGCAGACCACCGGCAAGCAGTGGATCCCAGCCCCATGCCAGAGCCCAGGCCCTAGCCCCCTGCGAGGACCCTAGCCCGCTCCCTGCCCCCTCCCAGGCACACCTGGCTCCCTCCAGGGCACACCTGTGGGTCTATGGGAATGGCCCTCCCAGGCACCTGGGCCCGAACTTAGTGCATCCAGGTGCTGGTGCAGGGCCTCGAGCTCCGTGTGCAGGCTGGGCCGGGCCGGGTCGAACAGGTTGCTCTCCTCCACCACGCGGTTGAGGCGCTCCAGGAGCTGCGTGACCCTGCACACCATGAAGCCGTTATCCCCAGCAGCTGGGCAGGGGGCAGATGAGGGGCTGGGGCTCCCGCGGGGGCCACTTTCCCGCTGGGGGGCACGCACGTGGAGTTGGCGTACTGCAGGAAACCGAACTCATCCCTCTGGCCGTCAGGGCACAGCGACTGCATGACGGGCAGGATGCCAGCAGACGTGAGGGGCGCTGCAGTGTAGAAGGCTAGCAGGACAGGGCAGTGGGGGGGGATTCACGTAGGGGGAGGGAGACAGGCCAAGAGGATAAATTGGGAGAAAGTTAGGAAAGAGAAGCAGGTTCAAGCAGAAGACAGTGGGCAGGGCAGAGCGTCCAACCCCAGCTGTGCAATGGGCCAAGAATTCTGGTGCAAATGACCATGGCAGGTCAGAGGTCAAAGGGCCACTCACTATCCCCACCCCAGTAACTCTCAGGGCACCCCTCTCCCCTAAGCCAGACTAAGGCCACGATGCCCTGGCCCATCCCCCCAACGTGCCCTGAGAATTCAGTGGTGGCACTTCCTACAGAGCCAGGGGGAGCACATGCGGCCCCCACTGGGCAGTGACCTCTAACCTCTCTGGCCAGCTGGTTAGCAGAGTGGGTGCAGGAGCTCCCAGGGGCATGAGGGGAAAGAAGCCAGGCTAGCCCAACCCCAACCTAGTCAAACCCAGGCCTAGTCCAGGCTTGCCCAGCCCAGGCTAGCCCAGGCCCAGTTCAGTCAAGCCCACCCCTAGCCTCATCAAGCCAGCTCCAGCCCAGGCTAGCCCAGCTCCAGCCCAGTCAAGCCCACCCCTAGCCTCATCAAGCCAGCCCCAGCCCAGGCTAGCCCAGCTCCAGCCTAGGGGTATGGCCAGGAGACCCCACAGAAAGACACCCTGGCAGCTTGACCCAGGCACCAGGGGTGGCCCAGCCGCCTGGCCCTTCACTGCCCCCATGGAGCCAAGCCGGACCTGGGAGGGGCTGTTAATGCAAGCAGAGAGAGTTGCTCAAGCCACACCAGGAGACCACGGGGCCATCCCGCCGCAGCCGCCTGGGCCAGCATGGAGAAGGTGGCTGCTCACTTACAGACTGCATGCGGCGGCGGGCAGCATGAGAGGGATGGGAGACCATGCGTGGGGGGTCGAAACAGAACAGAGGAGGCCGGTGAGTGCTCGGGCGCCCAGCTGTGGCGCCCTGGGGCACTCATGGCCGCCATGGCCAGCCACGGCCTCCACGCAGGCCCGGGAGCCTCGGGAGCAGGTGGGACCCACGCGTGGACACGCAGGACATGCATGCAACGTGTGTTCACGGAACCGCATGTGTGTGGTGGAGGGGCGGCCCGCACCCCCGCCGTGCCCCCACTGGCCTCACCTTCCTTCACGGAGATGGTGGGCTTCTTCTGCCGCAGCCCCAGCAGAATGAAGAAGAGCACGAGGGGGATGAAGAGCTCGAAGGCCAAGACCCACTGGAAAGGGAGGCCGGGTGAGCCGCCGGTGGCACCCCGGCCCCTCCAGCAGGGCCTCACCGGGGGCCCCAGCCCAGGGTCTGTGAGCCTTGGCAGAGGCAGGGGGTGGGGAAGTCTCACTTTGGGGCACCCGGGGCAGTGAAGACCACTAGGGCCAGCAGGAACAAATCAGCCAGCCAGTGGTCCACTCTGACCTGTTTCCGCCCAGCTCATCCTCCCCGTCCCCACCTGGCAAGGCTGTGTGGGCAGGACCTCGGAGACCACACGTGCTTTCTGCCCTGCCCCGCACCTCCCACACTCCCCCAGGGCCAGCCCTCCTCCTCCTCACGGCTGCAGCACCATCCGGCCCCCATGCTGGTGGCAGCTGGAGCTGGGGGAGGTACTGCCCTAGGTGGGGCCCTGCGAGGACCTGGGGGTGCCCCCACAGCCCCCAGGCCCAGCGGAAAAGGCACCTCCTTCTGCCCGGGCTGCTTATGGGGGCTCCTGGGCCTCGGGACCCAGCTCCTGGCTCGGGCCCAGCCTGGGCTCAGCTTTCCTGGGACGACTGCCGCTCCCCCACTCTGCGTGGGGAAGAAATGGTGGAGGCCCTGGGTCTGAGTCTGTGGGCCTCTCTTTTCACCAGACAAACGGGAGCACTTTGCCAGCTCCCAGCGCCGCCTCCCCCGGCTCAGGGAGTGGGGAATGGACCAGCAAGCTTCCACAGAAGCCAGCCCCCACCCCCAGACCAGCCCTTTCTGAGACGGGAGGAGCGGGGCCCTGGCCCCTCCCCCGCCTTGGGGCCTGACCCTGGAGCCTGCCCAGCTCGGGCCACGTGGATCCTCTGTAGGCACCAGGCTTCCTTCAGCCCCACCCCACCGGGAAACAGAGCTCGGAGCCCCCGCCCCAGCGGTGCGCCCACCCGGTGGGGCGGCCGCGGCTGTGTTTACCGTCCGCTGACAATAGCGCTCTGTGGTCTGGAACACTGCGGGCTCTGTGTCTCCGCGCCCCTCGCCCGTCCCAGCCTGTGCCAGCCTCCAGCCCTCCCCAGCCAGGTCTGAGCCCAGAGCGCGCCCGCCTGCCCGCCAAAAGGCCCCACAGGCCCCACCGCACGCGCCCAGGCTGAGGACAGCTGTGCACGCAAGCGGCGGCGCCCAAGGCAGGGGTCACGGGCGCCAGCCCTGCCCGCACCACCTGCCACCGGGCACCTCGCTGCCGCCGCCTCCCCCATTGCTATAGCAACGGCCACGCACGAGCTGCCGGGAGGAGGGGAGGCGGCCTGGTTGGGGCCACCGCGAGGGGACTTTGGTGACGGGCAGGCCGTGCGGGCTCAGCCCCACCTGGGCACCTGCCAGGGGGCCCACCCTTTCCCCTCGAGACCGGCCCAGGTGCCCCCACATGCCTGACAGTGCCCACTCCAGGCACCTGTTGCGTTGGGGTGGGGGAAACAGGTGAGACCTGGGGGCTGAGTTGCCACAGTAACTGGAAGCAGGAGGTGCCGCCTCCACGCAGCGACTCAGCCATCTGGCTCCTCTGTGGAGCCAGGGTTGCCCCGCGTCCAGCTAATGAAGAGGGAGTGGCCACACTTACAGATGAGGAAACTGAGGCACAGAGCTTGGGAAGGGGGAGCATGCTGTGTTTGGGGGTCCTTGGTTCCTGCCTTTGGGCCTGTGCTCCCAAGTCCTCACTGTTCCACAATGCCCCACCCCCCAGGCCATGCAGGACACCTCTGCCCACCCGAGTCCAGCCTTCAGGGTCCAGTTCTGGAGACCCAGACCTTTCCCAGGAAAAGTGGGGGTGGGGCAGGTGGGCGTGTGCTCCAGCTTCCAGGCAGCCCAGACCCTCGGAGCAATCCCGCAAGACCTCAGCCGCCCTGGAGGAAACATCCCTGCCTCACAGTGGCCTGAGCTCCCACCTGGCTGCCCCACCTGCCTGCCAGGGGCCCATCCCCAGCCTAGAGGACCCCCAAGTCCCATCAGTCCCACCATACCCACTCTGCTCCCAGCCCTTGGGGGCAGCCCCTCCTGCCAAGACCCCTGGGGTGAATTCTAACGGGTGCCCTGTCCTACCCCTGCCTCTGCCGCCCCCACCCTGCCACCCCCAGAGACCCCAGACCTGGGGGCTGGGGAGCTGCACCAGGGCTGCCTGGCTCAAGTGCCCTGCAGAGTAAGCTGCCCCAACCCTGGCTCCCCGCCAGGGCCAGGTGCCAGAGGGAGCCCCGGGAGGCCACGGGGAGGACGGCTGCCCCACCCTGCCCGCAGCCCTGGGGCTCCCACTGGGCACTCTGAAGGCCATCTCAGGGAGTGGCAGACAGGGACAAGGGAGGCTGGGCAAGGGCTGCCCACAGGCATGGGGAGGTGAGCCCCAGCGGCCCAGGGCTGGGCAGAAGGACGCCTCCTCCTCAGCCCCCCGTCCACCCTGCTGAAGGGACCAGGAGCCATGCCACGGGAACCCGAGGTGCTGCTCTGAGCCCCACCCTGGAAAATCCCAGGGACGCATTCAGACACCTGAGCTGGCCAGGCCTCTGGATGACCTAGGCAGACCTGCAAGGCAGGAGGCGGGAGGGGGGCCGTCCCGTCCCAGCCCTGCTCCCTGCCCAGGGCACCTGATGGCTGCTGTGCCCTCAGGCCCCTTGGCTGCCCAGGTGCCGAGCACAGTTCCAAGCAGCAGCGTCTGGGCCCCTGAGGACATGCAGCCCCCCCCCTCCCCAGGGAGAACAGGCCCCAAAGGACAAAGGGGTGCAGGGTTTGTCCTTTGGGGACAAACCCTGTCCTTTGGCTGGCCCAGGCAAGGAGAACAAGGACATTCCTGGTGGCAAAAAAAAGCGCAGCATCGGCCAGTGGAGGTGCCCGGACGGGGAGAGGGGTGCCGAGACCAAGCTCCGTGTCAGGCGCCTTTCCAAGGGCGGACTGGCCGTGGAGGGCGGGAAGGGACAGGGCTCAGGGGGGCTGGGCCCGGGGCCCAAAGTGCCCCAGATCCGAAAGAGTCGCCAGCCCTGAGCCCGCCTCCCCGCTGGAAGCCAGGGTCTCTCCGAGCCCCGAGTGCTGGGCGCCTGCCCCCCGCGGAGGGCGCCGGCCCGTGACTCAGCCGCGAGCAGCGAGGTCGGCGGACGCGGGGGCCCGGGGCGCGGCGAGCCCCCCGAGGCGGGCGGCGGGCGGCGGGCGGCGGGCGGCGGACGGAGCTGCTGCGCCAGCGGGCGGGCGGGGGCTCCGGCCTGCTGCGCGGCCTCCTGCGGCCCGATGCCCCCGCGCCCGCCCGCGCCCCCCGCGCCCTCAGGCCGCGCGCCCCTCACCGGGCTCCGGCGCTTCAGCGTCACGTTCTTCCAGAGCAGCAGCTGCAGCTGGTGCAGGAAGCCCATGGCCGCGCCGCGCCCCGCCGCCCGCCGCCCCGCTCGGCATCGCCCGCGCCCGGGACCGGCTCCGCGCTGGCTCCGCCCCGGCGGCGACGGCGACAGCGACCCGCGCCACCCCCGCTTAAAGGCGCCGCGCGCGCCCGCCGCCGCCGCCGCCGCCGCCGCCGCCGCCGGGGGGCGTCCGCCGCCCGCCACCCCGCGCGGGCCTGCGACCCCTGCCGGCCGCGCTCCGGAGGAGCCGGTGAGCCCGGACCAGGAGACCCCCCGCCGCGCTCGCGAGGCTGGGCAGGAGCTGTGACCTCCCGGCCGAGCTGGGGCTCCAGAGGCCGCCCGAGGCCCCCGCTGGTCCCTGCAACCCCTCCTCTCCCCGCGGGAGGCCCCCTGGCCATCCCTGACTCACAGAAGCGGGCTAAGGCCCCTCAGAAGCCACATCCAATCCAAGCTCCCCCCAGCTTCCAGGGCCAGGGTGACCTATGGGCTCTGGGCCCTTCCCCCAGTGGCACCTGGCTGCGCCCCGCCACCCCCAGTTGCATCCTCCTACAGACCCACCCTGGGTTGTCCTTGGTGCCCTGGACGCCCTCATGCTCCTGAACTGGAGACTCGGCCCACCCCCAGGCCACCTCCTCTGCCTGGCCCTCCTCCAGAAGTGCAAACCAGGGGGTAGCAGCCCTGGCTGGAGACCTCCCCCCGCAGCTTGGCACTGCCCTCCCAGGCATCAGGGGTCAACGTTCCCACCCCACCAGGGCACATCCTGACTTGTGCCATCAACAGAGGCTGCAGGTGGGCTGCCTGGAAGGGGGTCTCCACCTCCCCCACCCGGTGTTTGCTGACCTAGTGGAATCCATGGTGGCTGGCAGGGTGGGCCTGGCCAGCTTTGAGGTGGTGGGGAGCTCCCTGGGCAGGGTCATGGGGCCCCAGGGTGGCCCCCTACCTGGGGAGACCGAAACTGCACTCTGGGAGAGCCCCGTTTTTCTCCCGTGTCCGAGGGCGTGTCTGGTCTCTGCACTGGGGGGTTGGGGGCAAGTGGAGTCTGAATTCCGCAGACTTGTTTGGGGATGGAATGGGGGGGCTGGTTGGGACAGACCCCCAGGCTGGGCCTGAAGGGGGCTGGGGCGATTCCGCATGTGGCCAGCAGAGGGCACCGGAGGGCAGGCAGGCCCCAGCTTGGCAGAGAAGCCGGGGAGGCTGCGGTGGCTCCTGGTCCCCACCCCGCTAGGGAATGGGGGGGAGCCGGGTTGTGCGGCGTCCAGCATCTGGGTCACACGTAGAGAGCACACACTTTAAGGGCGAATGAAAGATTTTGGGGACAGCAGTCCCCTGTGCCCCCCAACTCCTTCCTGAGGGGCGGCCCTAGAAGGTGTTAGGAGGCACAGCCCTGCCCCCCGGCCTTCAGCCTTGGGACACTTCCTCCTGGGTCAGCACCCGGGGCCAAGGCAAGGGCAGGAAATGACTGGCAGGCTTTCCCACACGCTGCTGCCACTGGGGGAGGTGGGAGCCCGTGCCGCCCAACCACGACTTCCTGCCTCCACTGCCCGAGCACCCTATCTGGGGCACTGGCTGCCCTTGACCGGCCCGCCAGCTCCAGGTCCTGGCCCAGGGGCTTGGCCTCCCCAGACCATGAGCGTGCAGCCCCTCTTCCCTGGCCCCCGACACCCTGCCAGCCAGAGGGGCTACGCGCCCCACCTCTCAGCCTGCACCACTGCCCTCACCCCACCCCCCGCTGCCCACCCTGCTACCAGCCAGGACCCACCAGGAGTCCAAGGGAACTGCAAAGCCCAAATCAGACCCCGTCATGGCCCAGACACCCCTCCACCCTGAGAATGGCATCCCAGGGCCTGTGAGATGGGCACCTTGGCTGCCAGCTGGTTTCTGACCTCGCTCCGGCTACGGCTCTCCACCCACCTTGGGCTTTGGGGTCAGGGAAGGCTGCCCAATAGGGTGCCTCTTGGTGGACGCGGAGGGAT
The DNA here is from genome assembly GCA_029593785.1 of Cabassous unicinctus. NCBI lineage: Eukaryota > Metazoa > Chordata > Mammalia > Cingulata > Chlamyphoridae > Cabassous > Cabassous unicinctus. The sequence continues at coordinate 5,171 of JAQZBX010069339.1, read as the reverse complement.
GTGGTGGGTGATCAGGCACAGGGCATGGAGAGGGAGAGGCCCTGCTGTGGGGCAGGTGTGGGCCCCGAGAGGAGCAGGGAGGCCTGTGCGGCCACGCCCGGACAGCTGGGGGGCACGAGATGGGGGGGCAGATATGTGGGCCCCACCCATCCGCACAGACTCCGCCTACGCAGCAATCCTCATCTGGTTCTTCACTTGCTCGATGCTCCCCTCCCTGGCCTACAGGTTGGAAAAAGCCCAGGACAAGCTGGATTTGTTGGTCATGGACCCTGGCACAGGGTCTGCTCACAGGGGGCTCCGGTCTGTGGGAGGAGAGGGTGGCGGGCTTGCTCTCCAGACCTGGGCACCTCTGTTGGGGTGCTCCAGGGAGTCCTGAGTCCCAAGGGCCCACATTAATCCCCCGTCCCCGCAAGTTTAGTGGAAGGTGGAGCGGGGTTTTGGAGACACGGCCCTCCCCCTGCTCTCGCCTCCTCTTCCCCTAAATGCACCCACCAACCTCCCGCTCCAGGCAGCCCTGGGCTTGGCCTGCTCTACCCTCACCTCCTCTTCCTGGCCTCTTTCCCCGGCCTGATGTTTATCCTGTGGGGGCCGGATACTAAGTGGTTTATTTTGACATCCAGCCCTTCCACCGCCAGCACCCACTCCCCGCCGGCCTCACCCGGCTGGAGCTCAGGCCTGGAACCAGCCCTCAAGGTCCTCATAGACCTGGCCCCGGGGCAGGTGGGGGTAGCGGGCGCAGATGGCACAGAAGCGCTCCCGCCAGTCAGCCAGGAGCCGCACGCGGAGCTGCTCCCGCCAGGCAAAGAAGCGCCCGTAGCAGCTCTCGTTCATGCTGGCGAGGTAGGCGGCCAGCTGGCGGGCCGAGCTGAAGTCGTCCACGTGCACGAAGGCGTCCGGCGGCACAAAGGCCTCGTAGGTGGCCCGCGGGGGTCCCAGCACCACCGGCACAGTGCCGGCTGCCAGCGCGTTGCGCCAAAACTTTTCGGTGATGTAGTCGTGGTGCTGGGAGTTCTCGAAGGACAGGTAGAAGCGGTAGCGGGCCACGGTGGGCAGCAGGCAGTTGGCGCAGAGAGGCCGCTTCGTGGCGCGGCCGAACACATCGACTGGCAGGTGTGGTGCCAGCTGCCGGAACAGCCGTGCCCGCCTCTGCCGCTCCTGGTAGTTGCTGACCACCCAGGCAGCCAGGCCGCTCTTGGCGGGCAGCGGTGGCGCGGGTCCTGCGCGGGGCTCCAGGCGGCCGTAGGGCACGAAGATGTCGGAGTCGCGCCGGTAGCTCAGCACCCAGTTGAAGATGCCGCGGAGGCGCCCGAGGCCGTGGGTGTGGCTGGGCGACTCCATGGAGGCCCACACCCAGGGCTGGCCCTGCGGCCGCTCGGTCAGGGGCAGGCGTACCTGCCGGGTTTGCAGCTCGCGGTGGTGGAAGACCACGACGTCGGCGCTGGCCAGCAGGCTGCGGTTGGCGCTCAGGCGGCAGTGGGCCACGCCATAGCCGGCACAGGTGTCGCCGGGCAGCGCTGGGGGCCGATTGGTGAAGGGCCAGTGCCAGACGAGGATGGTGAGCGCGGGCTGGGGCGCCGGGGCTCCCCCGGGGGGCAGTCCAGGCAGCCGCAGGAGCCAGGGTGCCGCCAGCAGGGCTGCCCCGGCCAGGCCCCAGCACGGCCAGGGGGCCCACTGCCTCCGGGCGGGGCTGCACCCTGGGAGAGGAGAGGCAGCTTCATCCTCAGGCGGGCTCAGGGGCACCCATGGGTCCCCGGCCCCCCTCGCCCACCCCGCCCGCCTCGGCCAGCTTTCCCACAAGGAGAGACTCACCGGCATTATTCATCTACCTCCGCTCGAGCCGCAGCTCCCGGAATCAGTCAGTCAAGAAATCTGGGCTCCCAAATCACAGCCGCCGCCCTGGGCAGGGCCGCTCTGAAATCACAGCACGCCCACACGCTCTCAGCCGCCCAGTGGGGGCGAGGGTACCTGCCCGCCATGCCCCACCCCTGCCCCTGCCCCGCCCCCAGCGAACTGCGACTTCAACCACTGTCCCATGCCCCTCCCCCTCTAGTTCTCTGACTGCTGGGGGGAGGGGGTGGCGTTTACAGACAGCCCTGAGGTTGGAGAGGCACCCAGCAGGGACCCAATGCAATGACCCCTCCCCACGCTGGAGATGACCAGCAGGGCCCGGAATGGCAGGAGGAGGAGGAGCGGGCCTGGGAGTCCTCGGGGAGGGCCACGGGGGGCACCCAGAGCCAAGGCGGCCCCGCCCCAGAAGGGCCCCTCTCCCGGGCGCCTAGGGCCCAGGGACCATCCACCGCCCAGGCTGGGGCCCCCGACGCAGAGCAGGCCAGCCTCCCCCCGTGGTGGGGCACCACTTCCCCGCTCACCACCTGCTCAGCTCCACCGAGGGGCCCGGACCCCTGCGCCTCCCAGATGCACTGGTGCTCAGCAGTTTGCAGGCCGCTGAGGTTTCTCCTGCTTCTAACGGGCCACGTGCCCCACCCCTGCCACCTCCAGGAACCGCCTTGTCCCCCAGAGCTCAGATCCCAGAGAGGGGGTCTGCCCGGAGCCATGGGCGTGGCCATCCACAGCAGGTGGGGATCCATGACCCAAGGGGGTAGACAGGGCGGGGGGGACTGGTGTGCACCCTTCTTGTGCCCGCAAAAGACCTGCACTGCGGTGTGGCCAAGGGTCCTGGGTGGCTGGGAAGAACTGCTGACAGCAGCAGGGGCTGGGGACGGACGGACGGAGCCCCACTTCCTCTGGGCTGCAGCCGGGCTGGGGGCGGGGCGGGGGGCTTTCCAGGCTGGAAAGGGAAGGCGTCCTTGTGTCCCTGACGCAGGCGGGCAGGGGGCTGGCACCCGCTCCAGGAAGAAGGATTGAGTCCAGATGTCCCTGCCTCTCCTCTGGCCGGCCCGGGGGCCCCGCCGGCCTCGACAGCCAGTTCCTTCCCCTTTAGCTCTGGCCACATGGCCTGCCGCTGGGCCGAGAGTGGGTGGCCTCCAGGACAGGGGAAGGCCCTCGGTGCTGGCTCACCTCCTAGGCTGGGCCCCTGTCCTGAGGGAGTCCCTGTTCTCTCCCTCCATGTCCAGAGGCCCCAGGAAGCACTGGCCAGGCCCAGCCCCTGGCCATATAGAGGGCCGGGCCCCCCATGCCTGGCTGGCCCTGCCCCTCCTCGGCCTGCCTGAGCTCCTGCTGCACCTGGGGATGGGCTGCCGTTAGGGGTGGGGCCTGGGGCACGGCCGCGGACCCCACGGGGGTGACAGGAAGAAGGAAGTCCAGGAGAGGGGAGGCAGTTTGGACTCCTGAGGCTCCTGCACCCTGCCCCCCGCTGTGGTAGGAGCTTGTGCAATATCTGACGGGAGAGCCGTTGGGATCCACCGGGGTCCCCAGGCCTTGCTGCCCACTAGGGGACACTAGGCCCTGACTAAGGCCGCCCCGACCCGCAGGAAGCTGGCTGCACAGCACCTGGCTCTCGGCCCCACCTCTGGCACCTCTTCCCGGCAGGGCAACCCCAGAGCAGCCACACCCTGGCCTCGGCCTCTCTTCACCCCATTCTCCTCCCTGTGGTGGGCACGGCGGGGGGGCAGGGGACCGCAGGAAGGACGTGATCCCCCCACGGCCCTCCAGGGACCTGGCGCTGGCTGCTAGAAGCTGCCAGCCTTCCTGTTTGTGCTGCCAGGCGGGCAGGGCCCCCCACAGCCCCTGCTGCACCCACAGCCTGCCCCTTCCTGGGTGGATTCAGAGCTCGAAGGCGCGTGCCCCCCACCCTGGGATTGCTCCCCTACCGGGCCTGGCCCACGCTGCCCCCTCATTATGTGCCCCTCTTTTTACACTTGCGGGAAGCTGCCAGCTGTGGAGCGAGGGGCTTGGGGGCTCAGCCCAGTCGTGGGTCAGAACGAAAGGCTCTCAAGGGAAAGAAACGGGGTGAGAAGGAATGAGTCAGAAGCGAAAGTCGGGGCCTCATCCTGCCATCTCCCTTCCCCCGTCCTGACTCAGGGGGGGCACACACCCCCAGCCCGGGTTCAGCAGCCTGCAAGCACCGCAAGACCAGGACCCCGGGGGCCTCCACACTGCGGGGCCCCCACCTGCAGGCAGCACCTGGGGGCAGAGGTGGGCGAGGGCTTGGCCTGAGCGGGCAGGACGCAGAGGTGCACCGCGAGCGCCCCCTGGCGACTGTGCCCAGAGCCACTGGACCCTGCGTGGAGGGAGGCGGCAAAGGCCCCTGGAAGCTGACTTTATTCTCAGCAAGGGGGTGGGGCTCCAGGTTCAGGGAACCCGGCCAGCCTCCCCTTCAGGAAGATGGGTGTGCAGAAGACGGGGGCCTGGGAGACTGGGAGGTGGCTGGGGGCCTCCAGGTAGGAGGCTTGGCCGAGGGGGCAGGAGGCGGTGGTCCCGCAGCTTGTAGGACCCGGTGTGTCCGGCAGGCCAGCCCAGCGCCAACCCTCCCGCCCTTCTCCCTTCCTGCCCTGGATGGTGGTGGACACCCACGTCCTTGTCCAGCACCAGCTCCGGGGACCAATGCATCCCGTGACAGCCAGCACCGAAGCCCGCTCCTCCGTGCTGCTTGGCTGGGGACAGGTGGCACCGCTGGGTCTTGGGATCCTGGTCAGCAGGAGGTCTGGGCTGCGGGGGAGGCTGTCACTTCCCAGGCCATGGCTAGGGGCTCTCACTTCTGAGGGTCTTGGCCCACATTCGTGCCAAGAGGTCTTAAACCCAGGGTCCGTGTTGCACTGGGGGCAGCTCACCTCAAACTTCCAAACTGTCCCCCTCCCCTCCCCAGGGAGAAGCTTGCTGAAACCTGTCATGCCGAGCTTCACCTTGCTCACAGCTCCCTCTCCGGGGAGCGGTGGGTGGAGGAGGGTGGGCTGCCCAGGAGGGGCCCTGAGGCTGTGGGGGCGGGGGCCAGGTGGCCTCCTCGAGAGTCGGTGCCTGCAGAGCTCCTTCGCCCTCGGGGCCTGTGGTGGGCAGGGCAGTGCTGCCCACTGCATGGACTCTGGGAGTTTGGGCAAAAGCGAGGGCCTGGCTGTGCCTGAACGGGCCTGGAGCCCTTTGAAGCCAGAAGAACTGGGGACCCGGTGGCAAGGTCGGGCTGATGAGCAGCCCTCAGGACCCCTGCCTGGAGGACTCCAGCCTCCTGGCCCCTACATGCCTGGCTCTCCTCTTTGCAGCTCTGCTGGGGGGGGGGG
>JAQZBX010069338.1:0-15595 GCA_029593785.1 Cabassous unicinctus | reverse complement strand
ATTGAGCCACACCCGCTTCCTGCTGTGAGGTCTTGCTGCATCAGCCTACCGCTCCGCGCGGGCTGGCCTGCCCTCACAAGGAGGCCCCGGGAAGCGAACCCGGGGCCTCCCATATGGTAAACGGGAGCTTTATCCATTGAGCCACACCTGCTTCCCTAGAGAGCCAGGTTTTCTACAAGTTCTTTGAGGGGTTCAAGGGAAGAAGGAATCATGGGATACCCTACAGCCAAATCAAACCCAATCAGCCAAGGCCAAAGCAGAGAAACCATTTAGAGTGATCCAAGATCAACTCAAAAAGTAACACATTCTAGAGAATGCTTTTAGTAATGTAAATGCCAGGTAATACTGACATTAGGTGAAAGAAAGCGACTTTGCCATATATTTTAGATCTTAGATTTGTCTTCATTTCTCCAGCCATGTGTGGCAGTTTGAGATTGTTTTATGAATCCCAAAAAAGAGAAAGATTATGTCTGTAAACTAATTTATTCCTCTGGGTGTGACACCCTTTGATTGCATTAAATTTACTTGAGGTGTCTTTGCTTAAATTACCTATTAAGATTAGGGCTTTTGATTTGACTACATCAGTGGGCATGACTCAGATTGAGTCTGCCCCTGTGCTGGGTCTGATATCAACAGACTCACACCGACAGACAGACACACAGGAAGAGAGAGCTCTGTCATTTTTGCTCTGGCCATGTGACAGAAAGGGGAAAACTCAAACAGCTGAAGCACGGGGTGGAGAGGAGTCTTTTTCCTGATAGCTTACAGCTGAGATTGGAAAGAACAGTCCAGAAGGATATAGGAAGCCCTATGCCAGCCTGTAGCTAAAATCGGGAAGAAGCAGAGCAGCGAGTCTCAGAAAGAGGAAACCCAAAGGGGAAGGCAGAGACCAGCCAGAGATAGTGGACCATCTTGCTTCAACACGTGGCAATTGACTTTGGTGAGAATGCAACCTTGAGTTGGACTTTTTACAGCCTTGAAACTGTAAGCTTTTACTGCAAATAAATACACTTTATAAAGCCAACAGATTTCTGGTACTTTGTATCAGCAGCCCTTTGGCAAACTAATACATCATGTACTCTGTCTTTTCTCCAGTTTCTTTGGCACAGTTTCAAGACCTTTGCCTTCTCCTGACTGCCTCCTTCTTGACATGCTCCAAGTCTCCCAAACTCCTTAATGTGAAACACTCAGACCCATGTTACAGCTTCCTATTTACATTTGGTCTGATCAGTAGGCACACAATGAAAATATTACCTCCCTTAGATTGTTAATGTCCATTATTTTCTTTGTTCTTCTCTGAATTTTACCATCTTCCTGCCCACCTGGGCTTCCTCTTAGCACCTACTCCTACATCTGCCCCTCACTCCCAGTGCCTACTTCACACTCAACCAGGCTGTGCTATTTCCCAGTCCCAGTCCTTCCCATTGGGCTGAATTGGCCCATGTCCATGCTGAACTCCAATCTTGCTTGGACCCGAATAAGGGTTGCCTTGGACTATTTGTAGACCTGTCAGTCACTTGCCAGGGACAGCATGAAAATGCTAAGGGGTATGCAGAAAGAAATTTATAGATGGCCCATCCTGGCCTCTTTTGACCCAACCACCTTTTCCTCCTTTGACCCAACCACCACCAATAATTTTTTTCCTCTATTCCACTTTACTCACCTACTCCCATGGTCACAGCCTAGTTTTGGCATCATCTACAACTGTGTCACCTCCAAAATCTCTATTTCAATTCCACCCTATCTGATCATGGTCTCTTAGGGCCAAAGCTGTAATTGCCCTGTATTAGTCAGCCAAAGGAGTCCTGATGCAAAGTACCAGAAATCTGTTGGCTTTTATAAAGGGTATTTATTTGGGGTAAAAGCTTACAGTCCCAAGGCCATGGAAAGTCCAACTCATGGTACCATAAGAGGTACTTTCTCACCAAAGTCAGCTGCCACATGTTGAAGCAAGATGGCGGGCCGTCTCTGCCTGGTCTCTCAGGGCTTTCTATATCAGTCTCTGGCATAGGGCTCATTTCTTTCTGGGCCTTCTTAGCCGCTCAGCTGCTCTTCATTCAGCTGCAAACTATCAGGTGAATAGCTCATCTCTCCCTGGGCCCAAGATCAAACATGACAGAGCTGTCTCTCTCTTCTTGTGTGTCTTCCTGAGTGAGTGTCTGTTTTTATCAGCCCACTGAGGGGGCAGGGACTAAACCTGAGTCATGCCTTACTGATGTGGTCAAATCAAAGCCTGATCTAACAGGTAATTTAATCAAGGGCCCCTCAATTGAATCCAATATAATCAAAGGTATCACACCCAGAATAGATTAGTTTGCAGACACCTTTCTCTTTTTGGGATTTGTAAGTAGTCTCAAACGGCCACAGAGGGCCTTAAATGTCAGCCTGGGAAACTTGTCCTTAATATGGTGGTGGGCTGCTAAATGCGTAAGGTCAGAGGATTAAATAATCACCTGATGCAGTGAAATCCCTTTCTGTGCCTCATGTCCCTACTACAGGACAAACTCCCAGAGACTGAGGAACATGTATTAACGTGGGAGATGGTCACAGTTCTCAGAGTTAGCATCTGGAGTTCAGACCTCAGAGCCCACGAGAGGTCAAAGTGATGTCTTCTTTTTTCTAATTCACCTTCATTGAACTGATCTTTTATTGGAGATGGCAAATGGGGGAAATGAAGTTCCCAGCTTTCCTTGTGTTCCAACCCAACTTTTGAAGGGCATGAGTTGGTGCAGCTGCAAGACCCTTTGGCACTTAGTCCATAAGCTTTATTGGGCCTTACGAACAGGAGAGACTCTCCAATGGTGGCCGGTCGGAGAGTGCAGGTAACACTCCGCAAGGAGAGAGGAAAATAACAGGTGATATAAGGGGTTTCAGAAAAAGGACATTCCATAGGGTATAAGAAGAGAGTTTTTGTTAGGGTCATGAGAGGTGTACACATGGGATCTGGTGGTGTTTTCACTACGCTCATTGGAAGGACGTTTACCAAGGACATTTACTGCTTTGAGAAGATTATAGTTTACAATACCATCTATACATTGTTGTATTAGTCAGGGTTCTCTCGGGAAACAGAATCAACAGGAGATATCTGTCAATAATATAAGATTTTAAAAGAGTCTCTCACGCGACCGTGGGGATGCACAAGTCCAGGTTCCACAGGCAGGCTACAAACCAGGGGCTCTGATGAAAGTCTGATGAAGGTCCTTGATGAGTTTCTGGGAGAAGTTGGCTGTCCAACGACGAGCTGGGAAATTCTCTCTGAGTGTTGAAATCACTTCCCTTTTTAGGGCATTCAACTGATTGGATAAAAGCATCACCCATTGATGAGGCAATCTTCCTGATTGATGCAGATGTAATCAGCCATCCACGCAGTAAACTCACTGGCGATTGAAGTCCATAAATGCTCTTGTATTACAATTAGCCCAGTGCTTGCTGGAACAAACACCTGGACACAATTACCTGGCTGAGTTGACACATTAGCCTAACCATCACAATTGTCTTCCCTCTGGGGAGGATTGTTAACCTTTAACTTATGTCTAGGTCATGCAGACAGCTACATGCTGAGGACTTGGGGGGGGTGGCCCTGGGTCCCCACACTTTGCAAATAGGAATGTCATATGACACAGTTCTGGTCTACAGGTTATGAGTCAAATTCATTGGGTGGAGCTTCTGGGAAAACTCCTTAAAGGGGAGGGGAGATGGGGAGAACCTCAGTTGATAATGCTTTATTCCTTTTCCCTTTTCCCTTCCTGTCTGAAATTTTGGTACAAAGTCTGGATTTATGGGGTGTGAGGGCTAGAAGGAACCTGAATCTCTGTGGAAAGCCTAGAGTCACCATATAATCCTTGCACTTCCTGCCCCAGGCTCCTCTTACATGAGGGAAAAATAATTCCCAATTTACTTTGGGCACTGTTATTGAGATTTCTCTTACTAGCAGGTGAGTCCAGCTCCTATGTTATATGATGATGATACAGGACACACGTGCATTGTTCTACAAAGCCAACACTTTCATCAGACTCTCAAAAGGTGGGAAACCCTTTTAGAGGGGATCAAGAAAGTCTGGGAAGCATCTCTCTATGGGCTCTACTCCCTGAGGAATGGAGAACATCAAAGGCTCCAGGCGTCAACAGCACTTCCTGAGTAAATAAGGAAAGCAAGCCTTAAACAAGGAAACAAAAGGAGCTGGTACAGGAGCAGGGAGACCCGAGTACAGTGGAGAAGTGCCAGAAATGGAGGTGGAAGGAAAGCGACAGCAGAGCTTTCTGGCACCAGCCACTGAGTTCATCTGGGCTCCCCCACCAACCAGTTACACGTTTTTGAACAAGTTATATAACTTCTCTAAAACAGACCAACGGTCTGCACCTCCCAGGGTGGTGTGATGACACACTGAAGTCATGTAAGGAGACCTGATCAAAAGGGAAATGAAAATAAAATGAGTTAATGCATGCGAGGCCCTGGGAACCCTGTGTGCCAGGCGTCAGCTGCTGCTATAAGGGAGGGCATGGACCTGGCAGAAAGGGGGTGGGATTTCTACATTCACACAGCTTCAGGATTCCCACAGCAAGTTCACCCAATAAATTAGTTAATATCTGAAACAGACTTTTATCTATTTCTCAGACACACCTCTAAGTCTAAAACTTGTATTATAGCAAGGAAACCACTATAGGTCCATGTGGCACTGGTGAGTCCCCAAGCCTTCTGTGCCACAGTTTCCTGGTTTGGATGGTTACAGGTGGTATTCCCTTTCCCAGGACCCTCCCTCAGAGCCCACACCATGGCATCCCCCTTCCTTCCAGACTGGAATTCTCATCGGATAACATCATCATCAACTCTACACCTGCCCCCTTTCCTTTCCCCTCCAGTCTCCCATCAGGGATTTGGACTCAACAAAGGCTGGAAATGTCAGGAAACTCGGCCCACAGAAGCTGAGAAAGGCTGGTTTTCATAACCTTAACCTGTCTTTTCTTTAGAACCCTTAGGGACTGGCTGCAGGGGTGGAGGGAGTCTAATTTTTGTCAGATTAAATGTTTTATTTTTTCTTTATCTCACCAGTAGAGCTGCATTTATGTCTCTTCCACATGTGTGTACATGTCTTTATCTGAGAAAGGAAAAGTAGGAAAAGCATGGGTTTACATGGCATTTATTTATATGGTGGAGAGAAAATGGCAAGAGAGAAAGGGGTGGCTCTGCTCTAACTGTAATCCTGCTCTCCCACTAGCAAGGAACAGCCACCACAGAGGGTCCTTCTCATCTAAAGTCCTCTCTTATCTTCCACTCCTAGGTATATACCCCAAAAAAGTGAAAGCAGGGACTCAAACAGATACTTGTACACCAATGTTTGTAGCAGTAGTAGTCACAATGGCCAAAAGGTAGAAACAAGCCAAGTATCCATCAACAGATGAATGGGTAAACAAAATTTGGTCGATTCATACAATGGAATATAATTTAGCCGTAAAAAGGAATGAAGTTCAGATACATGTGATGTTTTAGTTTCCTAGGCTGCTCAAGCAAATATCTTGAAATGGGTCAGGTTAAATAATGGGAATTTATTCACTCACAGTTTGAAGCTGGGAAAAAGTCCAAATCAAGGCATCTTCAAGGTAGTGCTTTCTGCCCAAAGACTGTGGCATTTTGGGGTGGCTGCCAGCCATGCTTGGCTCCCCTGTCACATGACAAGGCACATCGTGGCATCTCCTGGTCTTTTCTTTCTCTTCTGGGTTCTGTTTCAGCTTTTTGCCTCCTGTGGCTTTCTCTCTGTGTGTCTGAATTTCATTCTCTTCTAAAGTACTCCAAAAGTAAAATTAAGACCCATCCTGAATGAAGTGGGTCACACCATAACTGAAGTAGCCTCATCAAAAGATCATACCCACAGGAATGGATTATATTTAAGAACATGTTTTTCTGGGGTGCATACAGGTTCAAACCACCACATACGACAATATGGATAATCTTGAAGACATCATGTTGAGTGAAATAAGTCAAATACAAAAGGACAGATATTGCATGATTCCACTTATATAAAATATCTAGAATGGACTGATTCCTAGAGCCAGAAAGTGGATTAGAAGTTACCAAGGCCTGGAGGGAGGGGGAAATGGGAAGTTATTGCTTAACAAGTATAGAGTTTCTGTTTGGGGTGATGGAAAAGATTGGGTAAGGGCTAGTGGTGATGGAAGCACAGCATCATAAAAGTAATTAATGCTACCGAGTTGTACACTTAAAAATGGTTAAAATGGCAAAGCTTATATATATGTTACCACAATAAAAAAAATGTTTAATGTATTTTAAAAAAAGAATAAATGAATGACAGGCATCAGCAAGTCAAGGAGAATTAAGTTTGGGGAACAGAGCTAGAGGGTCCTTCCAGGGTCCCTAAAATCACAAGCCCTTGGCAACCACCTCTTCCTTAAGATCAGCCTGATTATACTAGTCAGTGGTTAGGGTTGTATAACTATTTCCCATTAAAATGTAAATGTAGAGGTGGGAGAGGTGAATGTATCAAGCTATTCTACCTTATCTTGGATTTGTTTCTTAGACTAGTATGAAGTAGGGCACTGAGATTGCCAAGGTTGGGTGGGCTGTAGCAGGGAGAACACAAAGGTCAGGGGCAAGGGCACTGGGTGTGCAGCGGGCAGCCCAAGGAGGCTGGGCGCATGTGATACAGTGAAGAAGCTAGGAGGAAGGGTCTGGGCACTGAAGAAGCAAAGGATGTTGGCACTAAATATGGCCTTTGACACCTTCTCATTTTTGTCTTGAGCTGTCATGGCCAGCCATGGTTAAATGACCAGCATGCCAGTAGAGGAAGGAGAATGTGGACTCTTGTGTACCACCTTCCAGGCCATATCTGTTTGTTTGTTTGTTTGTTTGTTGTTTGTTTGTTTGTTTGCCATGCATTCACAAAGTCATTGGGGACGAATTGTCAGCTTGTTCATGGAAAACAAAACAAAACGGATCACCACACTTGCTCAATTATCCATCCCGGGTGAAAGAGAGTTTGCATGCCCATTATTTGGCAAATGGCCCTATTCAGGGTATCTGCGGGAAGTCTGCACCTCAGCACCCCGAGCTTGCCGCCCCAGGTGGAGGGGCCTGTCCTTTGCCATATACATATTTATATATCTAGTCAGCCCCACTGCACATCACATGACCATGACGTGGAACGGTACCAAGAGCTTGATGCCTCTGGGTCACAGGAGGCATCAGTTTCTGTAAATAAACCTCTTGACATTAAAAAATAATCCAGAGCATTTTACTGCCAAAATAAATCTGTGAAAAATTAAACACTTTTAGGTTGGCAAAAGAACAGCAAACCCCGTTCTGTTCCGAATGGTCAGAGCTCATGCCCCAAATGTTCAAAACAAACATGGGCTCTTAGGAACTCACAGGGAATCAGGAAAATACCCACCCCAGCAAGTCAACGAGCCCCAGATGCTGTATATTTTTTCTTCAGCCCAAGTGAGGTTATCTGGAAGGAAGAGTGGCCTTCCGTCCAAGGGGCTTCTTTCCCAACATTGCTCACAATCCAAAAGCTTATCACAGAAGAAAATTGTTCCTAGTCAACAAAGGAGTCATATGGTTAAGATAAAACTTGACTCCAATTAATTGTTCCTTCTTAGTTTAGTTCTCCAAAAGCCCAAAGCCAAAGTGTGTTTTGCTCTATTTCTTTAAACAAATCTAGGGCAACTGCATTGCAAAGACATATAGGATTGGTAAAATCGCTACTAAAAACAATTGGCAACTGTCTCCACTTATTTCTGTTTATACTTTTCTCCCCAAAGCTAACCACTTACAAAGTTCTGCAGGAATGAGATCCTTCGTAAATGAAAACTAAATACAACTTGCACCAAATAAGGTTGCTTGGTGCAGGGAGGCCCAGAAAGTGCCTGAAAACCATTTTTTCAGGATCAAGGGTAAAAGGTCCTCTTCAGGGGTGAGGTGTGTGTTTAGAAATGATATCAGGTGGCCTGCTAGTTGGTGTGATCTGGGTCCCATGGGGGTGCCGCTGGTGACCAAGGGGTCACATTTCAAGCATTTCTAATCTCATAGGCAGACTGGGGTCACCTTTATCCCTATTCTAAAGTACTCTGCCCCATGCAGTTGAGTACTTGGTTTTCACTCTTCTTCCAATGCAGGTACCAACACCAAAGCATCTTTAAGTGTAATCTTCAGCAGCAGCTGTCCTTGGTTGATGATAGCAGCTTGCCTTTGAAAGAAGTAACCTGTGGGTTCCATCATCTGGGCTATTGGTTAAAATGAAGATTTCCAGGTCCCACTTCCAGAGAGTTGGGTTCAGTAGGTCTGGAGTGGGGCCCAGGCACCTGCATTTTAATACCCTGACCTTAGATTTGATAACACATTAGCCTCACTGGAACCTAATTCTAATACTGTGAAGTAGGAAAAGCAGACTCTTCACCAATGACTGAGATGAGGCCACATCTCTAGAGCGTGGCAGAAGAGATTAAACTCCAGGGCTCTTTCCTTTACCGCAGTAGTTCTTAACTGTTTGGAGGTCACAGTACATTTTGTGAATCAGGGATAAGCCTTGGATTTTCTCCACAGACAAATACGAAAGTCTCCAAGTGATTCATGGGCTCCCAAAAGCTCAGGGATATAGCCTCTCTCTGGTTAAATGGACAATTCATGTGATGCCCATTTTGTAGCTAAGGAAAACAAAAGGGACAGCTGTGCTAGTGTCATCCCTGGGCCCACTGTCCTTCCACGAGTAGCAGAATGAGACATTAGGGCTTGTGAACAGAACTTCCAGGGAAGATGGTGCAGTATGGAACTCCAGGGCTCAGTCCTTCCACCGAAACAACTATTAAACAGGCAGGAATTTCTGAAACAACTATTTTGAAACATCAGAGGCCATAACATACTGTATAGCATCCAGAGAAGAGTGAGGTGGAGAGGCTGATAACTTATGGTAAAGAACTATAAATTGCTCTCTCCCTGTGGCTGATACAGGTGCCCACCCCCCACTCTTGCAGCAGGCTGCTGCAAGGTCCCACCCCTGGCTAGCTGCTGCTGACAGAAAGGAACATAAAAATCCTCTTCCCCAAGAACAGAGGTGTACATAGGCGATCACTGATCATGGGTTTTGATTAGAGAATTCCAATTGTTAGGTTCTGGCTCTGAGATCAGCTATTGTTTCAATCTGCCCTGACCAAGGCAGTGGCAGCCATTGTTTCAATTCTCCCTGGGCAGAGGCAGACGCTGTGGAGATTTAAAGATGCAGGCTTCCTCAGGGCTGAGGGGGAGGGTAGCTGGAAGGCTGCATTTTCTGGGCAGACCAGGAAAGCTCAGATTTGGGAAGTTGTCAGAAAAATTGTTGGTGCACTTCCTGTCCCCCTCCATACAGCACTTTGGAGCTGGTCTGCACCCCTTCTGTGGATCCCTGGCCTTGCTTTGGCTGGGAAAGACTAAATTGGGAAAGTCTTCCCCAGGGTGACACTCCTCCCAGAATTTGCTCTCCAGGCAAAAGTAGCATGAGACAATGAAAGGTGTATAAAAAACTATAGAGTCTGACAGTCTGAGACAAAGGCCTGCCAGCTTCAAGATACCGAGGAGAGGGAGGTTTGCCCTCTGGAAATCAGAAGGGATAATCAAACTCCTGAAAACAAGGGAACTCTAAAGCAAGTAATAAGCAAAAGCCCAAGACAAGACAGAGACCCAGTAAGAAAAAGAAACCCCTGTGCAGTGTATTTATCTTGGGCAGACCTTCCTGATTTTCTTGACCTTCTGAAGCTCAAGAAAATCTCTATTTTATCACCAGCCAGTTACAAAACCAAGAAACAGAATCCCAAAGAGTAAATTGCAGAGTTAACATTTTAAAGTATGAAAATATACAGCATGCAACAAAAGAGTACAAAGAAACAAAGAAACAGGAAAGGGTGGCCCAGCCAAAGGAAGAGTATAAAAATACAGAAAACACCAACAAAGATGAGAATGTGAACATACTGAGCAAAGCTGCTTAAAAAATGATCTTACAAATGCTTAAGGAGATGAGGGAAAGTATAGAGAAAGAAGTACAGAATATCAGGAAAAGAATGAATGAACATGAAAGTCTACATAAAGAGATAGACATTTTTAAAAGGAAGGAACCACACAAAACTACTGCAGTTGACCACAATAATTGAAATGAAAAATGTCCAGGAGGTTTCAAGAGCAGATTGGAGCTGGCAGAAGAAAGAATCCATGAACTTGAAGACAAGACACTTGAAATGAGTCAGGCTGAGGAGCATAAAGAAAAAATAAATATTAAAAGCAAAAATAGCCTAAGACAGCTATGGGACACCATCAATTGCACCAATATACATTTTGTAGGAAAAAGCAGAAGGAGTACTCAAAGAAATAATGACAGAACTTCCTAAACTTAGCAAAAGACATGAATATGCACATACAAGAAACTCAGAGAACACAAAAAAGAAAAACCATGAAGAAAAATACACCCTGTTGTATATTGATTACACTATCAAATGCAATGGACAGAGAGAGAGAGTTCTGAAGGCTGCAAGAGAAAAGCAACATGTTATGTACAAGGGAGCCCCAATAAGATTGGCGATTTCTCATCAGAAACAATGGAGGCAAGAAGGCAATGGGTTGAAATACTTTAAGTGCTAAAGGAAAACAACTGCCAGCCAAGAATTTTATATCCAGAAAGACTCTCTTTCAAAAATGAGGGCAAGATTAAGACATTCTCAGATGAATAAAAGTTGAGGGAGTTCATCACCACTAGATCTGCCCTACAAGCAATGCTAAAGGGAGTATTTCAAACTGAAATGAAAGGACACTAGACACCAGCTCAAAGCAGTATAAAACAATAAAGTCCTGCAGTAAAGGAAACTATTTAGGTAATTATAAATGCCAGCATTATTGCATGGTATTGTTTGGTATGTAACTCTGCTTCTTTTTTTTTTTTTTGAGAAACCGAGGCCAGGGATTGAACCTGGGACTTCATATGTGGAAAGCACACACTCAACCACCAAGTTGCAACTGCTCCCCAACATTTACTTTTTTTTTTAAAGATTTATTTTATTTATTTATCCCTCCCCCCCTTGCTGCTTGTACTCGCTGTGTCCATTTGCTGTGTGTTGTGCATTTTTCTGTGTCTGCTTGTCTCCCTTTCTTGCATCATCTTGCTGCGCCAGCTCACTCTGCCACGCAGGCCATCAGCTCACCACACCATGTGGGCTGGCTTGCCTTCACCAGGAGGCCCGGGGAATCAAACCCGGGGCTTCCCATATGGTAAATGGGAGCCCAACCAATTAAGCCACATCCCCTTCCCTAACTCTGCTTCTTACTTCCTACAGGTACTAAAATGCAAATGCATAAAAAGTAATGATAATATTGGGACATACAATATGATAATATTGGGACATACAATGTACCAAGGCATAAGTGTTAACAAGTACAAAAAATGGTGGGGGAAAGAGAGCTCAGGTGGCAATATTAATATCAGATAAAATATACTGTAAATCAAAAACAGTTACGAGGGGCAAAAATAGTCATTATATTCTGATAAAGGGAACAATTCGACAGGAAAAGGTAACAATTATAAATGTGTATGCACTTAACAGCAGAGCCCCAAAATACATGAAACAAACATGGGTAGATTTGAAGGGAGAAATTGATGGTTCTACATTAATAGTAGGAGACTTTTAACACACCACTCTCAATCATGGATTGAACATCTGGTCAGAAGACTGATAAGGAAATACAGGACTTGAATGATACACTAAACCAACTAGACCTACAGACATATATATAGCACACTGCACCCAATGAAAACAGAACACACATTCTTCTCAAGTGCAAATGGATCATTCTCCAAAACAGACCATATGTTGGGTCGCAAAGCAAGTCTCAATAAATTCAAAAATATTTAAATCATACAATATATATTCTCCAACCACAATGGAATGAAGCTAGAAATCAACAACAGAAGGAGAAAAGGGAACATTCACAAATATGTGGAAATTAAACAGCATACTCTTAAACAACCAATGTGTTAAAGAGGAAATCAGAAGCAAAATTAGGAAATATCTTGAGGCAAATGAAAATGAAAATGCAACATATCAAAACTTATGGGATGCAACAAAGGAGTGCTGAGACGGAAATTTATAGCTCTAAATGCTTACATTGAAAAAGTGGAAAGAGGGGAGCAGGTGTAGCTCAGTGGTTTGAGCACTGCTTCCCATGTAAAAGGTCCCAGGTTCAATCCCCAGTACCTCCTAAAAAAAAGAAAAAGAAAGATCTCAAATCAGAGACCTAACCTCAAAACTTTAGAAAAAGAAGACCAAACTAAACCCAAAGCAAGCAGAAGGAAGTAAATAAAAACGATAGGAACAGAGATAAATGAAATAGAAAACAAAAAAACAATAGAACTAACAAAGCCAAAAGTCGATTCTTTGAAAAAAAATCAACAAAATTGACAAACCTTTAGCTAGACTGACAAAGTGAAAAAGAGAGAGGATACAAATAACAAAAATCAGAAATGAAAATGGGAACATTACTACCAAGCCCACTGAAATAAAAAGGACTCTGAGTGGATACTATGAATAACTGTATGCCAATAAATTAGATAACCTAGATGAAATGGACAAATTCTTAGAACCACACAAACTACCTACATTGATTCAAGAAGAAATATAGCATCTCAACAAATCAATTACTAGTAAAGAGATTGAATCAGTAATCAAAAATCTCTCAACAAAGAAAACCCAAGACCAGATGGCTTCACAGATGAATTCTACCAAACATTGTCCAAGAAGACTTAACTCCAACTCTGCTCAAATACTCCCAAACTCATTCTACGAGGTCAACATCACCCTCATACCAAAGCCAGACAAAGATACCACAAGAAAAGAAAACTACAGACCAATATCTCATGAATATAGATGCAAAAATCCTCAACGAAATACTTGCAAAATGAATCCAACAGCATATTAAAAGAATTATACACCATGATCAAGTGGGATGTATCTTTGGTATGCAAGGTTGATTGAACATAGGAAAATAATTAATGTAATACACCCCATTAACAGAAAGAAAGGGGAAAAACCACATGATCATCTCAATCTATGCAGAAAAGTCATTTGACAAAATACAGCACTCTTTTCTTGATAAAAGACACTAGAACACTTGAATAGAAGGAAGCTTCCTCAACATGATAAACAGCATATATGAAAAGCTTACAGCTAAGATCCTACTTAATGGTGAAAGACTGAAAGCTTTCCCTCTAAGATCAAGAACAAGACAAGGATACCCACTGTCACCTCTGTTATTCAACATTGTACTAGAAATTCTTGTCACAGCAATTAGACAAGAAAAAGAAATAAAAGGCATTCAAATTGGAAAGGAAGAAGTAAAATTTTCCCTATTTGTAGATGATAAGATCCAATAAACAGAAAATCCTGAGAAGTCCACAACAAAGCTCCTAGAGCTAAGAAATGAATGCAGCAAAGTGGTGGAGTACAAGATCAACACCCCAAAATCAATAGTGTTTCTATATACAAGCAATGAACAATCAGAAGAAATCAAGAAAAAACTTCCATTCACAATAGAAACTAAACGAATCAATTATCTATAAATGTATCTAACCAAGGATTTAAAGGGCTTATACACAGAAAATTATAAAACATTGGTAAAAGAAATTAAAGAAAACCTAAATAAATGAAAGGATAATCCATGTTCATGGATTGGAAGACTAAATATCCTTAAGATGTCAATACTACCCAAAGCAATTTATAGATTCAATGACATCCCAATCAAAATTTCAATAACTTTCTTTGCAGGAACGGAAAAGCCAATCATCACAGTTATATGGGGGAAGCAGATGTGGCTCAAGCAATTGGGCTCCTGTCTACCATATAGGAGGTCCAGGGTTCAATTCCTGGGGTCTCCTGGTGAAGGCAAGCTGGTCTGCGTGGTGAGCTGGCCCAAGTGGTGAGCTGGCCTGAGTGGAGAGCTGGCACAGCAAGAGGACACAACAAAAAGAGACACAGAGGAGAGACAAAAAGAGATGCAGCAGACCAGGGAGCTGAGGTGGTGCAAGAGATTGAGCGCCTCTCTCCCACTCCGGAAGGTCCCAGGATTGATTCCCAGTGCTGCCTAAAGAGAAGACAAGCAGACACAGAAAATCACACAGCGAATGGGCACAGAGAGCAGACAGGGAGTGCAAAAACAACAAGGGGGAGGAGAAATTTTAAAAAATTATACGGAAGGGTAAAGGCCGTCTTGAAAAAGAAGAATGAAGTTGGAGGATTCACTCTTCCCAATCTTAAAACTTATTACAAAGCCAAAGTAATCAAAACAGCATGGTACTGGCACAAGGACAGACATATAGTCCAGTGGAATAGAATAGAGAGCTCAGAAATCAACCCAAACATTTTGGCCAACTGATTTTTGACAAGGTGAAAAAGACCTCTCAACTGGGAAAGAATAGCCTCTTCAACAAATAGTGCTGGGAAAATTGTATCTTCATTTGCAAAATAATAAAATTAAAGGAGTACACCTACTTCCCACCATATATAAAAATCAACTTAAAATGGATCAAAGACCTTCATATAAGAGCTAGAACTACCAAACTCTTAGAAGAAAACATAGGGAAGTATCTTTAGGACCTTGTGTTAGTCAATGGTTTGTTAGAATTTACACCAAAACACAAGCAACAAAAGAGAAAAATAGATAAATGGGACCTCCTCAAAATCAAAAACTTTTGTTCCTTGAAAGGCTTATCATGAAAGTTAAAAAAAAACAAACTACACAATTCGAGAAAATATTTGGAAACCACATATCTGATTAGGGACCAATTTCCAGTATAAAGAAAGAAACACTTTGACTTAACAACAAAAAGACAACCCAGTTAAAAAAGGGGCAAAAGTCTTGAACAGATGTCTCTCCAAAGAAGATATACAAATGCCCAGAAAGCACATGAAAAGATGCTCAACATCATTAGCCATCAGGGAAATGCAAATCAAAACCACAATGAGATACCATTTCACAACCATTAGTATGGCTGTTATTAAAATAAAGTGGAAAGTAACAAGTGTTGGAAAGGATGTGGAGAAATAGGAACACTCTTCCATTGCTGGTGGCAATGTGAAATGGTGCAGCTGCTAAGAAAGACAATTTGGCGATTCCTCAGAAAGCTAAGTATAGAACTACCCTATGATGCAGAAATCCCACTACCAGGTATATACCCCAAAGAATTGAAAGCAGGGACTCAAACAGTTATTTGCACACAGATTTTCATAGGGGCATTATTCACAATTGCCAAAAGATGGAAGTAACCCAAGTACCCATTAACCAATGAATGGATACATAAAATGTGATATATACATACAATGGAATATTATTCAGCTATAAAAAGAAATGAAGTCCAGATACATGCAACAACATGGACGAACCTTGAAGACATCACGTAGAGTGAAATAAGCCAGACACGAAAGGACAAATATTGTATGATCTTACTGATTTGAAACAATTAGAATAAGCACACTTACAGAGTCAGAATCTAAAATATAGGTTACCGGGAAGCGGGTGTGGCTCAGTGGATAGAGCCCCCGTTTACCATATGGGAGGCCCGGGTTCGCGTCCC
>JAQZBX010069337.1:0-15590 GCA_029593785.1 Cabassous unicinctus | reverse complement strand
TATATTATATTATATTGGATTATACGGGATTCACAAGTTTCACTTGTAGTTGATTGGGCCACATCAGTAGGATGTTGAATCCCTGCCCCCTTGGTGGGTGGCGACTCACAGAGAAACCGCACTGCAGAGAAGGAAATTTGGGAGTTTTTGGCTGGAGCCTAGGAAGTAAGCACACAGGAGCAGAGCAGCTGAGCTGGAGAGAATTGAGCCCTGGGGAGAGAGACAGAGCCGGTCGCCTGATAGTCTACAGCTGGCCTTGTGGAGAGAGAGGGGCAGCTGAGCCCAGAGAGAAACAAGCCCCGGGAAGAGAGGAACCCAGGAAGCCTGAACTCTTGGCAGACGTCAGCAGCCATCTTGTTCCAACACGCAGCAACAGACTTTGGTGAGGGAAGTAACTTATGCTTTATGGCCTGGTAACTGAAAGCTTCTACCCCAAATAAATACCCTTTATAAAAGCCAACAGATTTCTGGTATTTGCATCAGCACCCCTTTGGCTGACTAATACAGGGGTATAACTTGGGGAAGAGAATGGGCCAATTCTAGCCCATTGTAGGATGAATACCTTCATATGCTGCATGGCGGGTGATGTGAGTTTTCCTTTCAAAGGTTGAGCCTGGTGAGTTAGGCAGAGTCGAGGCTGGTGAATGAGCCCTCCTGTAACTGGAGGTAGAATTGCCTCTTGTGCTCCCACCTACAAGTGGGGAAAAGTGTAAATCCTCATAGTATATCAACAGAAATGAATCAAATGGCTGTTGAAATCCAGTTATATTAACCATGTATACTCAGACTGCCCAGAACTAAAAGAGGGCCCAGGAGGAGAGCACAGCTGAAAGGGTCCACCTCAGTTCCCACGGCTGCTCAGACATGGAAGGGTAGAATTATTGCTACTGCCCTGACCAAGCCGGCCCCTGGAAGGAAGGGACGTCCTTTATGTAGATGGTTACGGTGCGAGGAAATGGAAAGGATTCGTCAAGATTTTTCTTGAGGACCTTGCATTTAATGGTAGTTCACTGCTTGGCTGGACTAGAATATAACCAGGTCTGGAAGCATCCCTTACCAGGTAAGGAGAGGTGCTTCTCTTGGTCAGCCTGGCTGTTCAGCATTCTTTATTAGTTTCACTCCAAGATTTTAAAATCAGGGGTTGTGTGTTTGCTTTTTTTTTTTTCCCCTCTCCTTTCTTTGTTTTGTTTTGTTTCATTTGAAAGCTACTATGGAAGAGTGTTTCATTGGGAACAATAGGCCTGTGTTGGATGCTTGCCCAGTGGAAACTTGCTGCGGGATCATATGACACCAGATTCTCTTAGAACAGTAACCCAATCGTTAAGTTGCCTTTGTTGTTTGTTGTTATTAAATTAAATGGTAATCCCTCAGATGTGCATACCCTTTTTAAAAAAAGATGGCTTAAAGAGAATGATTCAGTGGGGAGCACGGAGTCTCCTTACTTAATTATTGTTTATATGGGAACTTAATGAAAATGGATCACATTTTAAAGTAGACTTCAAATATTGATGATTTTAAAGTCATACCCTCCCTGGGCTGTGTGTCCTCTAGATAGCTCTTCTGGAATGGATGATGAGCAGTTGTAATTGTCCTTCACCTGGCACTGATTGAGGATCATGCCTGCCTGCCTCCATCACAGGACATCCCCTCTCTCTCCCTGTCCATCCTCCCGCCAACAGGCACTTACTTGAGTTTATGTAGCCGCTGCTGCCATGTGTCAGGCTCTGCTTCTCCAGCCGGCTCCCTCCACCAAGAGAGCCTGTTTTAGCATAGCCATTGCTGGTGCCCCCTTCTGGGAAACGAGAAGCAAGTGCAATTGAAGGCTGGAGCCAAGCTAGCTGCCTTCCCTTGCCTCTTCCCCATGACACTCTTAATTTGGGGTCCCTTTCTCAAGGTTGTTTTGTTTCACGTGGGGCTAGCTGCCATGTTGTAGTTTTGTTTGTTTCTAATATCAATGTGAAGAGTGAATACTCCACCCTATTTAAAAGGAAAATCTTTTGAACAGGGCAAACAAGTTGCTTTTTAGCAAAGTGTAAATATTAGAAAAGGTGGCTGAGAGATGAAAAGCTCCTTGAGGCCAGGACCTGGGGGGGACTTGTTTCATCAAATGCCTGGTCAATGTCCCAGGCACGGTAGTCACTAGATGTGTTGGAGACCTGAGTGGCAGTTGGTGTGTTGCTGGAGCCCGTCACTGCTCTGACCTCACCTGCTGACGGCCAGGCTCGCCCCAGCCCCAGTGACTCAGGCTCCCTGGGAGGTGCAGGGGTAGCTTTAGGGCTCAGATCTCTTTATTTCAGACTCCACTAAACCTAAGGACCACTCTTGCAAAAAGCATACTCAAACATAGACTAGTTGGATACTTTTTCCCCTACCCTAAACTCCACTCATGCTCAGATTGGATACAATTTCAGATGTTTTGATGTCCAGAATAGGCAAATCTAAGGAGACAGAAGGTAAATTTGTGGTCGCCGGGGCCTGGGGCAGAGAGGAGAATGAGGAGTGACTGCTAATAGTCATGAGGTTTCTTTTTGGGTTGGTAGAAATGTTCCATTATTAGGTTGTAATGATGGCTGCATAACTTTTTAAATATACTAGGAACCATTGAATTGTACATTTAGAACTGGTAACTTTTATGTATATAAATTATATTTTAAAAATATATGATTTGGGGAGTGGATGTGGCTCAATCGGTTGAGCTCCTGCCTCCCACATGGGAGGTCCTGGGTTCAGTTCCCAGTGTCTCCTGCAAAAACAAAAATGAACAACAAGCAATACAAATGAAAAGGCCAACTCAGGGAAACTGATGTGGCCCAGTGGTTGAGCGCTGGCTTCGCACATACAAGGTCTTAGGTTCAATCCCCGGCCCTGGTACGTCAAAAAAAAAAAAAAATATATATATATATATGATTTCAGATATTTTGGATTTGCTCAGCTGGACAGCGAACTCTCACAGAAAATGTTATGTACGTGGAGTTCTTCACACATGATTGAGAAGAAAGCTATTGATATTGTTACTTACTTGGCGGTAAGGATGTAAGTCTTGTAGTTACTGTTTCAGTGATAACTAGAATAAGACAAAAGAAAAGATGAGATCTTACTTAATGCACTGAAAACCCTGTATTTTGGCAAGATCTAATGTCTGTTATAGGCGAAGCATGTTAAATTCAATTTAACATAGATTTGTGTCACTTATGCTTTAAGGTATGTGATCTGACCTACCAAACATAAAATGAGTGCAATTGCAATACATTTTAATGAACTAATCGGCCTCATCTCGGCTGACTTTATTGTGAAGCGGATAATCATCTTGTGTTTCTTTATGAATGTGGGATGTTTCCAGGACATGGCAATTCATTACAAAATCTTCAGGGTCACCCTTGAGTGTGGAGAGGTGTGGGTAGGAGGCGGAGGGAAAGGGGTTCTGGGTAAGTCACATTAGCCACTGACTGGTGAAATCAGTGATGATGAATATCAAAGACAGACTTTTGTCTTCCCAGAGTGAGCTCTCTAGACTCCCAGTTGCTATGGAGGCAATAAAAGCTTCAGGTGATTTTAAAACACCAGTTAGGGGAAAGAACTCCTGCCTTCCTGAGTCACTCTCTGGTCTTCCCTGCAGGAGTGTGGGGTGGTGCATAGATTCCCAAAGCCATAGAGGGGCCAGCCGTCGGCTCTGCCTGTGCCCACCGCCTCCCCCTTGTGAACTGGAAGTAGAGGAACCCCTCGCTGGCTGATGTTGCTGGTCTGCCAGGGCCAACTTCCCCTGTGTGTGCATGCGTGTGGTGTGCCAGCTGTGTTGGTAGGAGTGGCAGCAGGTGACTGAGTGGGAGGAGATGGTGTAAGATCATTTTTGTGCCACCTTAAGTTGTGCTGCTTGCAAGTGCTCCACCCCACACTCGTCCTGCTGCCCTCCCTTTTTCCTTCTTTCCACTGCATTTCCCTCATTGGCTTGGTTGTCCTAGCAGGAAAACAGGGTTGTGAACACAGTCGAAACTGCATTCAGTGCACAAAAGTGAACAGTTTTTCAGAATAAAGTCACAGTTGGATTTGTATAATAGTCCTTGTGCTTTCGCAAAACCTTTGGGATTTACATATACATAAAAATAAATTGCTTCCTAACTTAAAGTTCCAAGTCTGTGGAGCCAGAGGTCTTTCATTGGAGGTATATGAAGGTCACAGGATAGGTGAAACAAGTTTTCTAACTTAGAGTTGCTAAAGGGATGGTTCAAGTATCTTTGTATCAATCATTTGGACAGTTTCACAAAAAGAATGTGCCTGTTTTCAATTTTCAGTATAGATTTCGACCATGATATTAGCGTTAATCCAATGTTGTGAAATAGCTGGGATATTATACTTCTAGATTTCTTTTACCCTATATCCCTAAATAGAGAAATGGTTAAATAAACTAAGGCAAATTCATTCAACAGAATCTTTTTGCAACCATTAAAAATGCTGGTTATGAAACCTATACACCAAAAATGGCAAATAATTTCATCTTAAAAGAAAAAGTAGGACACATTTTGATTATAAGTATGTTAAAATAAAAGTCAACAAAACCCTTCTTATGGGAAGGAATAAAGTACATTTTCAAATGATACAGTGGTTGTGGTAGAATGATGGACAAACTATTTATTCTGTTTCCAAATATTTTGTTGTTTTTATAATGACCTAATTATTTTTTAAAATTTGGAGGATCTTACTTCTTTCTGTGACTTCGGTGCCATCTCGCTTGTTTTTCTTGGTCACATCCATACCATAGCCACCTGCAGGAAAAGCCAGAAACCATGAACAGCCATGCCTTTTGCCATCACTTTTAGCAACTGTGGGTCCCTACTGTTCAAGCCAAGGCTTAAGAGCTTGATATTTAGAATTCAAAGCATAGTTCTTTTGTGTGCATAATTTTTACAAGAATTTTCTTGTTGTCAGTTATACTGGAGAGTAATTTAATAGTTCCACTTTGGATTCTATTCCTCTGTGCTGGGATCTTTTGGTTCTGCCTATAATTGATCAGCCTGCCCCCTGCTGAGCACCAAAGGGCTAACACAGCAGACCTGGTGCCCAGATCTTTGTTCGACTATAAAACCTTCTTTTCTAAGGTAATAAAAATAGCTGAAGGATATGTTATCAATTAATTCATTTTGAAGTCTTTCAAAATGTTCAGCGTTCTCTATGGAATGCTATGAATGTAAGAAAATTTTTGTTTGACTATTTAGACTTTGGATGTGATACTGATGTTTGATGAATTTAAATCGAGGTAAAAATCACTATAATTGTCATATCCTGTATTTGTATGGAAGTTTATACGTTTCAAAATATGAAATTTTCGCTTCGTAATGAACCTGCTCCAGTATTCTTTCACGCCTGGTGACTTCAGGATCACCTTCACCTGTAGGCACACTGGGTCCATGATACGTTTAGGGGCAAGAAAAATCTTTTAATTTCTTTTAAAATCAGAAGGAAAAATGATTAAAATCCAACATGGATTATATTCTTCTCTATACCAATGTAGTTGTAAAAGATCGTTTTAAAATGCTTTGTTGTAGTTGTTGTTGTTTTGTTTACTTTAAAGGAGGAAGGGGCCCATGAGGACAAAAGTGTCAAGGTCCTACAAAAAGCATAATGTGACCCTGGTGACTTTCCTACTGAAAGCCAAGACCACATACAACCAGCTGGTCATCCACCCGGCGGGATTAACTGAGGCCAGCATAGTCAGCCTCAGGGACGGGGTCGAATGTGCCAACTTCTTGTTCATCAGTGTTTCTTAAAGGCAGCCCTAGGCAAGGAATGAGGCATCATGGAAAATATCCTGGCTGGATCTGAGAAGCCACAGACTGTCTTTACAGGTATGTTTCCCAGAGCCAAGAGGAGGGGCTCCATAAACGGTTTAACGAGGGAGTCCAACCCCGTTAGGAGGCCATCCCTGGCCTATGACTTTCCAGTCACAACCTGTATGACTTATATCCTGCAAACCTCCATGCAAGCAGACACCCTCTTTGAAATCCTTTGTTTAAGCATGTATTGTCCTTGTACCTCTGAAGACTCCCCTCCCCTCCCACCCTTTCTAAACAAATTGTTCATTAACTATGGACCGGAAGGCATTTCAGAGATGAAACATTTCTATACAGCTGGCTGCTGGTGGGGAAGTGACTAGCCCTCTAGGATGGCACCTAAACTGATATGAAATACTACCCTGAAAGGAGCTGTTTCTAACAATTCATAGGAATTTTCAGTTCCCACAAATCATCACTTCTTTTATTCCTTTCGTGAAGGTTACTGCTGGCAGCTGTAAATCTGAGACTGGTCACTGTCTGGATTTATTCCAGTTATAGCCATTAAGGCAGACTGGTGACAGCTCAGTTTGGTAGGAGGCTCAGTCTCCAGGCAGCAGACCCAGAGATTGTGGTGGTGGTGTTCTCTCTGCACCCAGAAAGACAACAGGTGTTTCCAGCTCCCCATCTTTTCCCGGAGATCCAGTGATGGGGTCTCAATTTCTGCAACAAAAAGCCACGGGTTCCCCAACTCCCAAAGGGCAGGAAGAGTCAGCTTAGTGGGCACTAAGATGAGTTCCTTCAGGGCTTGGGAGCTCCTCACTGGAGGACCCCCTGTGGGGAGAACCTGCTCTAAGTGGTGCAGCTGTGTGGGCCCCTTGCCTCTTTCACTCCATGCCTGTGTATTCCACACCTTACAGAATGATTTCTCGAGTCCGAAATACAAAGAAGAGAATTTTGTTAACTTTGCCAGAGTCCTCTGCAAGACTGATAGCCTGAGGTGGCAGTGATGTGTTCAGAGATGGAGTCCTTTAAACCAAAGAGGAAATCTTTCATAAGCAAGTTCTTAAAAGGAGAGTGATGGGTTGCAACACTATCCTGGACTAAGAGGATCCTGTGGGTTCAACGGTGTTCCCACAGGACCTCCATTTTCAACATTTTAAGTGCTGATAGTTTTTAAAAGCGTGACTGGCTCTGGGTTGACATTAGGGAAAGGGGAGTTATGTGCCCAGGTACGTGACCGAGCCCACCTCTCTCAGCAGCCTCACCAGCGTGCCCACTTCCGAAACTACTGCTTAATGGAAGCACTGTCAAGATCATGATTTAAGCTCTGAAGCGTTTAGCTTGAATGTTTGGGCCGCTTCACTAGAACTAAGGATGAACAGGTCGTTCAAGTTCTTGGTTCTCAAAACATACACATTTCCAGCGATGGTTCTAATGGGTTGCTTTGTGGTTGTTTCGTACTTGATGTTCTTTTTAAGATTTAAAAAGGAGCCTGTGTCAGTTTCTTATACAAGAAAACACAAATAGAAACCATTTTTCTACTTTTATAAGTTTTTTCCCTTTCCACTTTATTTAAATGGTGTCACATCCACTCCAAACTATTCAGATGATGATGTGGCTTAACATACACCCACAAAAGGACTAACTGCTATTAGCTGTTAGGGATAGTGAACAATCCCATTGATCTTATCTTATTCTGAGGATACATGAAACATTTGGTTCTTGATACAAAGAAGAGAATGAGAAAGCTACGTGCTTTTTTCTTTCTCTCTTTTTTTAATTTTAGGAACAAATTTTCCTATACTTTGTTATGGGTTGAAAATATCGCTCCAACCTCTGAAAACTTTTAAATTATAAAGCAAAACAACACAAAATTGCCAAGTGTGAGAGAACCATCCACTGGCTATTGACTGAATGGCACCGAGGCAGTTTGAAATCTAGGAAAACCACTATTCTAGGGCTCGTCGTCTGCCAGTTTCTTGTCTCTAAGAAATCCCAGAAAGAGGTTTGCCTGTGTGCTCTGTTTGGCACTCTTGGCTTTCAGGACTAGTGGGCACCAGGTCACCAGCTTTGTGCTTATGCCGGCTATTTACGATTGTGTTCCATTAAGTCCTACTGCCATCAATTGTGGCAAACGAACCAAGCAACATAGACACAGACCTCTTTTGTTCGGGCATAATCTAAGAATGTGGTTAGTTCTGAGCTCTGATCAGTGTCACCAGTCCCAGATGTTTCTGTCCAAGTTTGAAGCAGAACTTTAATTATCCCCATGTAAAATCTGATCAGATCCGTGTGGGTGATGTGTAGGGACCAAGAGTCAAGCAGCCCCGCTGCAGTCCTCTAAAGGGCTTCTGACATGAGCTGGACAATGGTTTTAGTTTAGCTCGGACTTAGATCTGTGCCTTAGCTCTAAGAAAGAAAATACAGGGGTAGGAAGAAAACAATTCGCTTTTCAAACAAATACCTTTTAAATTTTTCACTCTATTTTATGGATATAACAAATCCAACTTATTAGGCTACTGATGAACTGCTTTGTCTACATTTCAAATAGTGAGGTGGTCATTTGTCAATTAACAGGTAATGTGGTCCAGTTAGTTACCTAAACTGGTAATTCTTACCCCAAAGGGATTCTTTTTTTTTTTTTTGGCCATGGGACCCTAAATTGACCAAAGCATGTACACAGACAAAATTGTCTTTGTATTTTTCTTCTTCCAAGTTTGATTTTAGGAAATTCCTGGATTAATTCTTCCAAAGATTCCATTTCACTTGAGGTTAGGGGCAGTAGTAATTTTAGTTTCATAAACAACCATGCTTGCCCAGCCCCTTGAGCTTAACCAGAACCTGCCAGCACAGGAAGCCTCGGCAGCACAGCAGCTCCTCTCCGTGCTCAGGGGCTGCTTCTAGAGGCCCACCCTTTCCTAGGGCCCACTTAACTGCACCTCTGAACTGTTCTCTGCTTCCAAGGAAGGAGAGAGTGACAGAGGGGAGAGGTAGAGGAGAGACAGAGAGAGAGCGCTAAATCGATGGATGAGAAAGAGAGAGAAGGAATTATAAGCCCTTATTATATTCTAAATAAAACCAATTTAAATCAGGTCATTTTACAATACCAAAAATTACACACTCAAAAATCTTGCCACTATAGTCCAGGGTATCTTAACTGGACTTCTCGTTTTCTTTCCCACTGATGAAACTTTCTTGTTCCTTTAAAAGACCTACCCTAGGTACAATTCACAAACCTAAGTAATAATTTATGATCAGTTAATCACTTCAACCACAACACTTAGAGAACTTTCATCTTATTTTCTCTAATAAACAGTTTACGTTCTAAATGGCAAACCTCAAATCAAAGTCTCAAAAGGAAAAAGTCAAATTCTTCCTGTTACTTACCTAGTTTGAGATTTTGCGGGAATTGCAAACAACTTTGGATAAATCCCCCCTCTCTTTCTTCCCCTGATGTTTTCTTCTAAGTTTGTGGCTCACACTTTTTTATCCAGGCCCAGCCAAGGTGTGTTAAAGCTGAGTGATCTTTCAAAAATGTTCACTTCTTCTTCTCTCCCCCCTTGTTCCGTTCAGTTCTTTGCTTCCAAACAAGTTCTGACAAAGGTGTGTCACAGTTTACAGCATTACTCCACCCTTCCAATTATCTGATTCTTGCTGGATTTTTTTAAAAAAGTCTGCCTCGAGGAATCAAACTTTACAGGAGGCAGAAAGCTTCTCCTACCAGCTTTAGGTAGATTAACCATTTACGGATCCAAGGAGAAAGGGGAACAAAGGTTCAGCATAGAGGAAATGCCCTTTTATTACTTTTCCTTAACTTCTATGGCTACAGAACTGCCACTCCTTGGCATTTCCCTTCTTTGGTGCCGTGTGATTCACAGTGTATCTAGGCACTTGGGGGGCCCCTGGCCAAAGTGGCTGGGCCCTAGAAAAACTTTGAAGTCTGCAGGATTTACATTTAAGACCTGTTTCTCTACATATGCCTTTGCCCTCTTTCCCCCATTCTGACCCACACAGGTCAAACCCACATTATGGAGGAAATATTAATGAACTAATAAGATGCTAATGACTGAAAATGTTGAGTAATTGGTGGGGTAGGGGTTCATTTTTCAAAAAAGGTAACCAGATATAGCAATGCTGACCCCAAAGAGTGACACATTAGCAATGTAGTTTTAGGGATTTAGGCACCTAATAATGGGAAGGGATAAGGACCTTCTTGTCATCCCTCAGATCAGCAACCACATTGTCTCCACACACCCAAGGATGTGTGTGGACTTCCAGATGCCCTGTAACTAACTCTAGGTATCTTCCATGGGAACTTTAGACTTCCCTAGAGGGTCATTTTGCACCAGTCTAGATCACACTCATAAATACTTGGATAGCATCTTCCAGAACCCCAAAGACTAGCTTGAGACTCTTGATGTTGGTCATATAGGAAATCTCAATGTGGAACTTGCCCAGGTGGTCTTTTGGGGCCACAGCACTACCCCTGTTCCCAACATGAGGTTTGGATTCCCAATTTTGAGGCATCATTCCAAGAGGGGAACTCTGGATCCCTGCAGCACAGTGCCAGGGTACGTGTGCGCCATGCTATTGAGGGCACTCATACTAAGTGGACGGTCAGCAGACCACTGAGAACCACCAGGCGGTTCTCACTCCTAAGCTCCCAATATTCTGCATTGGAGCCACATATTTCAGAATCCTTTCAATGGTCCAGAACTTGACACTATTGGGTTCTTTATTTGGAATGTTCCTGCCTTCCTCAAATAAATACTCAAAATGTCTGGAAGACAGTGTTCAGCACTGAACTGACAGCCCAGCATCTTTAATTCATTTGCTCATTAATTCATTTGCTCATTAATTCATATATTGACCTCTGCTTGGAGCGAGACATTGAGCTATGCACTAGTTCAGTGGTAAAATATAGACATATTTCCTGACCTTAAAGAGTTCTCCATGTAGTGGAGGAAGATAGGACATAAAAAATTATGTCCAAATACACAATTAAGAATGTGACAAATAATATGAAGAAAGAGTAATGGATATGAGGAAAGAGCTTAGGAGGAGACAGAATCTCAGAGAGGGATGTTGGGGCAAGTCCTGCTAAATAAGTGGCATTTAAGCTGATGGATAAAGGTTGACTAGAAGCTACACAGGTGAAGGGAGAGGTTGAGTGTGTTCTAGAGACTAGACAGGGGAAAGAGGATTTGGGAAGGCACTGAGAGGAAAGAAGTGTGGTGAGTATGAAGAATACTGATGAGGCCAGTATGTTTAAGGACATCAGCAAAAGGAGGGGGCAGTGACAGCAAGGCTGGAGAGGTAGGCAGGTAGAGAAGAAGTATTTTTTGGTACTTGGCAAATTTCTTAAATTGACATTAGGGAGCCCCTCTATATAGGGACTGTGTGAGGGTTTGGATTACTGATCCTAGGGGAGAAGGGAAACTGGAACTGTTTTCTAAGGTCTATTATGTACCAGCTGTTTTATATACATCATTGCATTTATTCCCCACAGTAACGCTATGAGGTGTGTACTATTATTGTCTCATTTTACAGTCGAGGAAAGTGAAGTTCAGAGAGGTTGAGTTACCAGGTCAAAAATCTTGCATGTATTTTTTTTTCTCCCTTTGGGTTCCTATAATAATATTGGTACATGGAAAAATTTCAATGGAAAAGCAAGGACCCATAATAGATAAACCTCATAATTAAATAATCCACTATTCTCTAAACTAACTCGATAGCTAATAGGTCTGTGTGTGTGTGTGTGTGTGTGTGTGTGTGCGTGTGCAAGCCCGTGCATGCTCATATGTGCCTGCATGAGGCATCTTGGGGGAGAAGAAAATAGAAAAAATTCAAGTGCTTACATTCTACTTACACAAGATTCATAATTAATTGTGCTTGGCAAAACAGTAAATACTAAACTAAGGCTTAACTTGGTACATGGAGTAAAAGAAGCCTTATCTTGATTCAACATTTATGTATTAAGTTCCTAACATGTGTCTGGTACTAAGGGAGTTGTCTTTTAAATGTTTTAGATAAACCAGAAAGCAACTAAATTCTTCCTAAAATGAAGGAGCCCGAAGTTAGATTTAGGAGCTAACAATGACTAAGAGACCGGAAAGGTGTTTCTTGCTTCCTACCTGTAATAGGACCTGTGTCAATGAGTCATATTAATCAATTCCTGATTGACTAGAGGTAAAATTCCCTTAAAAGGAAACTGGAAAAATTGTCATCCTTCCAAGCATCTACTGACTTTTAAATAGGTTGGGGAAAGGCTGTCTGTACACGTGTGGCCGCGACTGGCACCCCATGACCAAACGCATCACTGGCTGAGCAATTGAGTGGAGGTGGACCTGCTCCACGTGGCTGATGCGCACCTGAAAAGCGGTGGAGCAGTCGAGTTTTGGTGACCAGGGTAAGTGCTTTTATCAATGACTATTCACTGCCTCATTGATCTTGTAAATGTAGAATTTTCTTTCTTTCTTTGTTTAAAGGGGTGTATCCTATTAATGGATTTCTACCTATTTTGTTTTATTCCTCCCAGGAATCCAAGAGCTTTGGGACGCGTTTGCCTTCCCAAGAGACAATAGGAAGTGAAATTCATTGAGAAGGATGCAAGAAAAAATAACTTTATATTTAGTGAGATAATTCCAGTATCTACAAATGTTGACAGTAAATCCACTATTTTTTTTAAGAAAACTAATCAACACATATAACACAAAAATAATATAATTACCTGTCACAGTTTGCAAATACAAATTATATTTCTGCTTGGTTTTCTCTTCAGTTCGTATGTGCTCCCGGATAATAGGACTTCCCTATAACAATATGACAACAACACAGATCACTGTTTATGGGACAGTTTGGCTTTTGGAAGGATGGAGCTGAGAACTAAGTACCAATTCCTGCCCTTTACCTGTGGCCTTAAGGTTTCCATGTGCTTTTCCAATTGCACTTTCAATTGTCTCCAAACTGTGTTCCTTGCTGCCATTATCACAATAACAAAGGACTCTGGATTCCTTTCTTCCATCTCCAACTTCAGATCGATTCATTTGTTTGCCCATTCAAAACTCATATATATTTGAATCAGTAAACAATGACCTATTGAGTATCTACCATGAGCAAGGCATTGAGTATAAAGATACCATTAAGAATGAGGTGTAAAATCTGCCTTTAAGGAATTTACAATGTAAGAAAAAAAGGTATGTGGCTAGATGCACCCCGCACACAAATAATTAGAATATAGGGAAGAAGGTGGCAATGAGTTAAGAGCTATGGAAATTCACTTCCAGCTGTGGGCCACACTGCAGGAAGGAGATGGCCTCTGGGCTGGGCCTTAAGGATCAGCAGCATTAAGGAGGCAAAGGCGGAGATGGAAAGGCATCCTCAGGAGAGAGGACACTGTGGAGGACGGTGAAGCACAGTGTGAGGAAGAGTGTCGAGCGGGAGGGGTTGGGAGGGTGGGGGTGTCTGACTGCGGAGGACCTGAGGCCTGTCTGTGTCTTTCAGTGAGCGTGGGGGAGTTGTGGAAAGTAGAAAATTGAAATGAGAGCTGTGCTGAATAAAGATTAATTTGGTGACAATGTAGAGAGCGGTCCAGAAAAGGAAGACTGGTAGGGCACGACTACAACAGTTCAGATGAGCAAAAATAAGAGTCTGACACACAGCAAGGCAAAGATGAAATGCGGGCGATGCCAGCCAGGCTGGGCGAGACAATGACCCGCACCACAGCGCCTTCCCTCCTCTCGCTGCCAAGCTACCTTCCCCAAAAGTCCAACTGTTAAGAGTTTACATTTTGGTGGAGGACATGAAAAAAACATTATTCCTTTAGGTTTGGACTCTCTCCTCCCCAATTTTATCCTAACCCATTAAAAGGTTTAAACATTACAAAGTAAAAAAGGTTTAGTGTTCCTTCTTGAAGAATCGGGACGTGAGGCTAGTAGGATAATAATAGTACAGACCCCCTATGGGTGACAAATTTCATTAATTTAAAACCACCATATGTTATTTCTAACACATGCCCTCCTAAATTATTGTTTCTAATAATTTAATATTTCGAGGGTAGATTTATCAATAGACAAAAATGAGTCAAAGAAAAATACTTAAAGTGTGTTAGCCTTACCAGTTGTTACTCTTTTGTAATTAGAAAAAAAACTACCCCTTGGATTCCAAAAGATTCCCCCTGTTAATGGAAGAAATGAAAATCCTCCTGTTGGGGCAGGGAGTCATTTCTACTTTTACGTTTGGTGATGTTTACCGGCCCACCCTGGCAGCATTCAGCCTCCCTAAGATCTGGAGCAAGTCGAGTTAGCTGCACTTTATTTGCTCAGAAATGACAAGGGGGGCATGTCAGAAGCATGGAGGAGATGAAAAGCTCCATATTGTTCACAGAAAAAGATGTGCTCTCCAAGGTGAATTACTTATATAAATAGACCAGTTGTTTGAAATTTGTGTTAGACTTGATCTCTATTGGGGAGCAAGGAAAAACAATTCAACAAAACAGCAGGAAGTCTCCTGACAGATGGATTTGTTACTGTTACTGGATTGTACTGGCTTTTAGCCCAAAGCTGTGAAAAGTCTGCTTCAGGTGATGAGCTTCTTGTTCTGTAGGCCATGATTCTGAAGCCTGGTTTTCACAAAACATGTCCACACAAGGACTATCTTCATTAAGATGAAGGCCACACCCTATTACCAGGTTTGTGGTTGCCACTATTTTCCTCATGGGTATGTTTCTAAGACATAGACTTGGGCTGAAAATCAGGTCTCGTTGCCCAACATACTCATTGACTCACATTCCACAACTACAGCAGTCATCTAAAAGTTTCTCAATTATTGTTGTGCCAGTGGTTTCCAATTCATGTGTTGAGGACCCTTGTGTTTTAGGCACTTGCCAGAATCAGAGGTGACTTCCTTCTCTGGACTAGGCCTGATTTTTTAAAGTCTAAGTTTATTGAAATATTATTTACATACAGCACAATTCACCCTTTTTGGTGTACAGTTCTATGAATTTTGACAAATGCACACAACCATGAAACCACCACTACACTCAAGATATAGAACTGCTCCATCACCCCAAAATTCTCTGTGCTCCCTTTTCATCCCCCCGGCCCCAACCCCTAGCAAATATTGATCTATTTTCTATCTCTTGAGTTTTGCTTTTTCCAGAACATCATGTAAATGGAATCATATAGCATGTAGTCTTTTGAGTTTGGCTTCTTTGACTTAGCACTTGAGATTCATCCATATTGTTGGATGCATCATTAGTTTGTTTTTATTACTGAGCAATATCCATTGTTTGGATATACCACTATTTGTTTATACATTTATATATAGATGGACATTTGGATTGTTTCCACTGTCAATTATGAATAAAGTCACTATAAATAATCTTGTACGTATTTTGTATAAACAAAGTTTTCTTTTTGGGAGGTAGGGGGAAAACACCTAGGAGTGGAATTCTGGTTTATGTAAGTGCATATATAACATTATAAGAAACTGGAAAGTTGTTTTCCAACGTGGTTGTACTATTTTGTATTCCCACCAGCCAGGTATAGGTATAGGAGTTCTGGTTGCTCTGCACTTTTGCCAACTCTTGGTATTGTCAGTTTTTAAAAATTGTATCAGGGAAGCGGGTGTGGCTCAATCGATGGAGCTCCCGTTTGCCATGTGTGAGGCCCCGGGTTCGCTTCCCGGGGCCTCCTTGTGGGGGCAGGCCTGCCCGCGCGGCGCGGTGGGCTGATGCGGCGGGACCTCGCAGCAGGGGGGAGATGAGCGGGCACGGGGGGGACACGCAGCGAATGGACACAGCAGGCACAAGCAGCAGGGGGG
>JAQZBX010069336.1:0-15594 GCA_029593785.1 Cabassous unicinctus | reverse complement strand
TTTGCAAATGGATGGTAGTGATGGTAGTACAATTATGTGAACATAATTAACAACAGTGAATTATTTATTTGAATGGGGTTTAAAGGGAAAATTTTAGGTTGTATATATGTTACTAGAATACAATTTTTAAAAATCCATGGAACTGTGCAACACAGACAGTGGACCATAACTTAAGCTATAGACCATAGTTAATAGTACAATTATAAAAATATGCTTTTATCTATTGTAACAAATGTACCACACCAATGCAAGGAGTAATAATAGCATGATATATGGGAACTCTGTATTTTATGCCTTATTCTTCTGTAAACCTACAGCTTCTCTAGTTAAAAAAGAGAATATCAAATTTAAAACAAAGTGCATATACATGAAGCTATCTAGTTTATCCAAGTATATTTTCTGTAAAAATACCATTTTCTCTATGTTAATAATCTAAACTTGCCAGGAACCACTTATCCAGGGAAGAAACTGTAACACACAAATGATTTATAAAATAAAAATATTTTAATTTTTTAAGGATGGGATGCTGTTATGGACTGGAAAGATGTCCTGTCAGGAGGGGAAAAGCAACGAATGGGCATGGCTCGCATGTTTTATCATAAGTAAGTATGCAATACTCAGGTAACTACTATTTCATTTTTTCCCTCCATGTAGATGAATTTTATTGTAGGTTTTTGTTTCTATTTATGGGTTAATGATGTTACTTTAATTCTCAGTTTTCTAAGAGTGTTTTTCTACTAACCATGGTTTATAGTTTACATTACATTTTACACTTTGCAACAAACAATTTTATAGGTTTTGACAAAAAGTGTAATGGCTTGTATCCATCATTGCAACATAATGCAGAACAATTCCAATGTCCCCAAAATGCCCCAGGCTACACATATTCTTCGCACTCCCTCCCTTCAGAACCTCTGGTGACTACTGTCTTTATATCAGTGTTACAAGTTCTTCCATTACTAGAATAATAAGTCTACTTTGGTCCATAGTTGAATTCCACCCTTATGTTTGTTCATTCCTCAATCTTGAGGATTTGGGTATGGTGATTCCCACTCTGCTTCTGATTGAGATGGGGCTTAGATCCTGTGGGGCAGATGGATGGAACTTTCTTGCTTGCAGTTATAGATACTCTCTGGTTTTGGGGATGGGCGTTGTCCATCATCAGGGGTAAGGCAGTAAGCTTATATGCTGAGTTTGGCTTAGAGAGAGGCCACATTTGAGCAACAAGGAGGTTTTCAGGAGGCAACTCTTAGGCAATATATATTGTTAGGTTAAGTTTCAGTTTTACAAGAACAAAGTTCGTAAGTACAAGCATTAATATCAAAGGGCTGACGTAAAACCTGTCCTGTTTTCTCTAGGCACTGCCTGTGTACTCTAGAGATTCTTACCACTCTATTAGAGAATGAAGCAGGACTCCTAGGAAGGGAATTTAATATTTTGTTGGTTATTGTATGGGTCTCCACTCACTTAGATAAAACCCCATGACTACATGAACATGTTCCATAGAGGCATGCCCTGGGTACATCCTTCCCCACACATCACACCAACACAGACACCCTGCATCAGTAGTTGTAACTTTTCTGTAATCGAAACCCTCCACAAAAACAAAGCCAATTTTTTTCATTTTGCCTTTCATCACCATAAGATATTACCTTTTATGTAAATTGACAATTTCCTCTGTGTGTTTCCCCGGTGTCTTATTTTCTTCACTTTATTTTCAAAGAAGCTTTAGGTTTCAGAAAAGTCACATAGAAAATATAAGGGATTCCTATACACCCCACTCCCTCCCCTTCTAACATTTTCCCCTATTAATAACATCCTACATGAGTATGGTACACTTGTTACAATTGATTAATGAATATTGAAGCATTGCCACTAAGCATAGTCAATGGTTTATATTATGGTTTACACTTTGCACCGTACACTTTTATAGGTTTTGACAAAATGTATAATGGCCTGTATCCATCATTGCAAAATCATGCAGAACAATTCCAATGCCCTAATAATGCCCTGTATTCCACCTATTTCTCCCTTCCCTTCCCCTCAGAACCTTTGATAACCACTAAATTTCAGTTTTTCAAGAATAAGGTTCATAGTTACATGCATTAATATTGAGGGCTTGACATATTGGTCTGTTTTCTTTTATTAGGCACTGCCTACATACTCGAGAGATTCCTATCTCTCTATTTGATAACGTAGCAGGATTCCCCAGGATAGGAGTTTAATATTTTCTTGTTTATTGTGTGGGTCTCCACCCACTGAGATAACACCCTATGGCAAGATGAACACTTTCATATTCCATAGAAGCATGCTCCAGGTGCACCCTTTCCCACATATCCTCCCACCAATGCCCTGCACCAGTGACCCTCCCCTGCCGTATTTGCCAAAAGAACATTCTCTCTACTGTAGTTTAAACCACAGACTTAACAAATCCCCAGAGTACACCTGTTCCTTCCTCCAGCCCTTTTTCCAGTTCCATGGATAGTCTCACCCTGCTAACCCTCACATTCCAGTATGTTGACCCCGCTCACATCCCTTCACCACCATCACCCCATTCACTGCCAAACCACCCCCTTATACCCTTGTGCCCAGATTGATGATCAGCTCAACATACTCTACTCCCTTTCTCTCTCCTGATAACTATCTTCGAGTCTCTATCTTTGTGAGTCTGCTCAGTATACTTAGATTATATCCAAGAGGTCATGCAATATATGTCCTTTAGTGACTGACTTACTTCATTCAGCATAAGGTCTTTAAGATTCATCTATGTCATTGAGTACATCAATACTTCATTTCTTCTCACAGCTAAGTAATATTCCATTATATGTATATACCATATTTTGCATATCCATTAATCTGTTGGACACTTGGGTTGATTCCAACATTTGACAATAGTGAATAATGCCATTATGAATATTGGTGTGCATATATCTGTTCATGTCCCTGCTTTCAGTTGTTCTGCATATATGTCTAGTAGTGGGATTGCTGGATCATATGGCAATCTATAATTAGCTTCCTGAGGAACTGTCAAACCATCTTCCACAATGGCTACACCATTCTACATTCCTACCAGCAGTGGATGAGTGTTCCCTTTCCTCCACATCCACTCCAACACTTGTAGACTGTTTTTTTAATAGCCACCAGTCTAATAGGTGAAAGATATAATGCATTTCTCTAATAGCTGGTGATGTTGCACATCTTTTCATGTGCTCTTTAGCCATTTGTATTTCCTCTTTGCAAAAGTGTCTTTTCAAAGCTCTTGCCCATTTTTAAAATGGATTGTTTGTCTTTTAAGATGTAGGATTTCTTTTTATATGTTAGATATTAGACCCTTATCAAATAAGTGGTACCCAAATATTTTCTCCCATTGAGTTGGCTGCCTTTTCACTTTCTTGACAAACTCCTTTGAAGAGCAAAAGTTTTTAATTTTGAGGAGGTCCCATTTATCTATTTTTTTCTTTCATTGCTTGAGCTTTGGATGTAAGGTTTATAAAACCATTTCCTACTATGAATTTTCATAGATGCTTCCCTACATTATCTTCTAGGAGCTTTATGGTCTTGACTCTTATATTTAGGGGTTTGATCCACCTTGGGTTAATTTTTTATAGGGCGTGAGATAATGATCTGCTCTCATTCTTTTGGATATGGATATCCAGTTCTCCCAGCACCATTTGTTGAAGAGACCATTCTATCCCCATTGAGTAGGTTTGGTGGCCTTGTCAAATATCAGTTGACCGAATATGCAAGCATCTATATCAAAACACTCAGTTCATTTCCATTGGTCAGTATGTCTATCCTTGTGCCAATACCATGCAGTTTTGACCACTGTAGCTTTGTCACATGCTTTTAAGTCAAGTAGCCTGATTCCTCCAATTTTGTTTTTCTTTTTCAATATGTTTTTGGCTATTCAAGGCCTCTTGCCATTCCAAATAAATTTAATAATTCCTAAATGTTGCTATTGTAAATGGAATTTATTTCTTGATTTCCTCCTCAGACTGCTCATTATTAGTGTACAGAAATGCTACTGATTTTTGCATGTTGATCTTATATCCTGCCACTTTACTGAACTTGTTTATCAGCTGTAGAAGCTTTGTTGTAGATTTTTGGGGGGCTTTCTATGTATAGGTCATGTCATCTGCAAATAGTGAAATTTTTACTTCTTCCTTTCCAATTTGAATGCCTTTTATTTCTTTTTCTTGCCTAAGTTTTTGAGCAAGTACTTCTATCACAATGTTAAATAAGAGTGGTGACAGTGGGCATCATTGTCTTGTTCTAGATCTTAGAGGGAAAGCCTTTTGTATTTCACCATTATGTAGGATGTTAGCTATGGATTTTTCTTATATATCCTTTATCATGTTGAGGAAATTTCCTTCTATTTTTATCTTTCAAAGTGTTTTAACATGCCATATCTTGTCAAATGCTTTTTCTGCACCAAAGAGATGATCATATGATTCTTTTTCTTTCTCTTTGTTAATGCGATGTATTACATTATTGATTTTGTTATGTTGAACCATCCTTGAATACCAGTGATAAAACCCACTTGATCATGGTGTGTAATTCTTTGATGTATTGTTGAATATGATTCACAAGTATTTTGTTGAGAATTTTAGCACCTAAGTTCATTAGAGAGATTGGTCTATACTTTTCTTTTCTTGTGACGTCTTTATGTGGCTTTGATATTAGGGTGATGTTGGCGTCATTGAATGAGTTAGGTAATGTTCCCTCTACTTCTATTTTTTGGAAGAGTTTAAACAGGTTTTGTGTTAGTTCTCTCTGGAATGATTGGTAAAATTCACATTTGAAGCCATCTAGTCCTGGGCTTGTCTTGCTTGGGAAGTTTTTGATGACTACTTCAGTCTCGTTTGCTTGGTTTCTTGAGTTCATCAGTTTCTACTTTTATCAATACAGGTTGCTGTGTGTTTATAGAAATTTGTCCATTTCATATAAGCTATCCATCTTGTTGGCATACAATTTTTAAAAGTATCTTCTTATTTCTCTTATCACTCTTTATTTCCTTGGGATCAGTGGTGATATCCCCTCTCTCATTTTTATTTATTTGCATCTTCTCTCTTTTTTTCATTGTTAGTTTAGCTAAGGGTTTGTCAATTTTATTAATCATTTCAAAGAACCAGCTTTTGGTTTTGATAATTTGTCTTAGTGAGGTTTTTTATTCTCAATTTCATTTAGTTCTGCTTTAATCTTTGTTATTTCCTTTTTTCTGTTTGCTTTGGGATTAGTTTGTTGTTCTTTTTCTAGTTCCTCCAGATGTACAGTTAGTTCTTTGATTTTAACTCTTTCTTGTTTTTTAATATAAGCATTTATGGCTATAAATTTCCCTCTCGGCACTGCTTTTGCTGCATCCCATAGGCTTGGATATGTTGTGTTCTCATTTTCATTTGTTTCAAGGTAGTTAGTGGTTTTTTTTTGCAATTTCCTCCTTGACCCACCGATTGTTTAAGAGTATGTTGTTTAACTTCCATATCTTTTTGCCTATTCTGGTTCTCTGTCCGTTATTAATTTCCAGCTTTATTCCACTGTGGTCAGAGAAATTACTTTGTGTGATTTCAATATTTCCAAATTCATTGGGACTTATTCTGTGACCGAGCATGTGGTCTATCCTGGTGAATGATCCATGTGCACTCAAGAAGAATGTATATCCTGCTGTATTGGGGTGTAATGTTCTGTATATGTCTATTAGGTCTAGGTCCTCTAACGTATTATTCAAGATCTCTGCTTCTTTATTGACCCTCTGTCAACATCTTCTGTCTAATGGTGATAATGCTGTATTAGAGTCCACCACTATAATTGTAGAGGCATCTGTTTCTCCCTTTAGTTTTTCCATTGTTTGCCTCATATATTTTGGGGCATCCTGGTTAAGTCCATAAATATTTATGATTGTTCTGTCTTCTTGATAGATTACTCCTTTTATTAATATATAGTGTCCTTTGTCTCTTAGAGTAGTTTTACATTAGAGTAGTTTTGCATTTAAAGTCTATTTTGTCCCGTATTAATATAGCTACTCCCACCCTTTTTGGTTATTGTTTGCATGTAAAATTGTTTTCCAACCTTTCACTTGCAACCCCTTTGCATCCCTGGGTCTAATGTGAGTTTCTTGTAGACAGCATATAGACAGGTCATATTTCCTTATCCATTCTGCCAATCTGTGTCTTTTGATTGGAGAGTTTAATCCATTAACAGTCAGTGTTATTATTGTCAAGGCAATACTTACTGTAGCAGTTTGGCATTATTTATGAATTCCAAAAATAGATATTGGGTTATGCTTGTAAACTGGTCTGTTCCTCTGGGCATGACTAGGTTATGATTAGGTCTTTGATTGGGCCACATCAGTAGGACGTTGAGTCCCCGCCCCTTGGTGGGCAGGGACTCAGAGATAAAACTACATGGTAATGCGAATATTCTCACTGACCTGATTTTGTGATAATCAGGGCAGGCTAAACATTCACTATATTAGAAACCATGCATGTGTCCCCAGACCTAGTTTTTCTCCCTAGGTCTGGTTTTTAGAATGCTGGTGATAAACTAAGCCTAATTTATTATATGACCATCCTGTATGGGAAAAGACTGTAACTTTGGGTATCTTTGGTCAACCTTGAGAGATATAGCAAGGGGACAGATGTGGTTGGGTGGTTGGGCATCCATCTCCCATATGGAGGGACCTGGGTTTGATTCCCGGGACCTCCTGGTAAAAATTAA
This sequence comes from Cabassous unicinctus, assembly GCA_029593785.1. Lineage (NCBI taxonomy): Eukaryota > Metazoa > Chordata > Mammalia > Cingulata > Chlamyphoridae > Cabassous > Cabassous unicinctus. The sequence goes on along the minus strand of JAQZBX010069336.1, from coordinate 8,880 downwards.
AAAAAGAAAAATATGGAAGGCAAATGGGCCGCCAGGCCCCATGCGTGGGTATGCCGCCAGGCCCCATGAGCGGTTGAGTCACCAGGCTCTGTCCGCAGGTGTACCACCAGGCCCCATGTGCAGTTGTGCCATCAGACCCTGTGAGCCATGCAGCAAGATGATGACTTAACAGGAGAGTGACACAGGGGAGAGTCAAGACAAGACGCACCGAAAAACCAGGAACTGGGTTGGCACAGGCAGTAGGATGCCTCTCTTCCACATCAGAGATTCTGAGGATCGAATCCCAGTAAAAACAGGAGGAGAAGGATTAGAAGAGAGGGAAGAAAAAGGACACAGAGAGTTGCCCAGTGAATGGACACAGAAACAGCAAGAATGGGGGAGGGGAGGGGAGGTTAAAAATGGATAAAAGTAAATAAATCCTTTAAAAAAATGTATAGAGGAGGAAGATATGGACTATAGTTAGTAGTAATACTTTAACGATGCTCTTTCATGATTTGTTAACAAATGTTTCACAACAATGCAGGGTGTTTAGGGGGGGTGATATGTGGGAGCCCTGTATGATGTTATGCATGTTTGTTTTGTAGGTTCACGATGTTTATTGAACACTTACAGTTTATGTATGTTCATGTATGAATGATATACTTCAATAAATTAAAATTAATAAAATAAATTTAAAAAACTACTTGGTAGAGCAGAGGAGTTAGTTGGAGTTTTGGTGTTGGAGTTCTGATGCTGAGTTTTAATGCTGGAGCCCAGGGAAGTAAGCACACAGAGGAGCTTGGTCATAAAGAGGGAGAGAAGGCCCTGCGAAAAGAGACAAGACGTTCGCCTGATAGTCTACATCTGGCCTTGTGGAGAGAGGCAAAGCCTAGAGAGCCTCATAGTTTACAGCTGTGGAGATTACAGACAAGCAAACCCCAGGAAGAGAGGAACCCAGGAAGCCTGAACCCTTGCAGACATTGGCAGCCATCTTGCTCCAACTCATGGCAATAGACTTTGGTGAGGGAAGTAACTTATGCTTTATGGCCTGGTAACTGTGGGCTTCTACCTTTTATAAAAGCCAACCAATTTCTGGTGTTTTGCATCAGCACCCCTTTGGCTGATTAATAAACTTACATTAGCCATTTTTTCTTTAGGTTTATATATGCCATATTTTGGTTTTATTTCTCATTTTATCTTTTTAGGTAAGTCTAATAATCTTCCTTTCTATACTCTCCTCCAACTCTTTCTCCTATTTTTCCCTTTCAACCTGCTGCACTCCCTTTAGTATTTCTTGAAGGACAAGTCTCTTGTTGACAAACTCTCTTAATTTTTGTTCATCTGTGAATATTTAGAACTCTGTTTTGAATGGCAGCTTTTCTGGATACAGAATTCTTGGCTGGCAGTTTTATCTTTTAGCACCTTATCTATGTCATATCACTGCCTTCTTGCCTCTGTGCCTTCAGATGAGAAATCAGCACTTAATCTTATCGAGCTTCCCTTAAATGTGTTGAATCTCTTTCTTTGCTGCTTTCAGAATTCTCTCTTTGTCTTGAGTGTTTGACAATTTGATAAGTATGTGTCTTGGGGTAAGCCTTTTAGGATTTATACTGTTTGGAGTGTGCTGTACTTCCTGGACATGTACAGACATGTTCCTCAAAAGAATGGGGAAATTTTCAGCCATTATTTCCTCCAACACTCCTTCTGCCCCCTTTCCCTTCTCTCCTCCCCCTGGGATGCCTATAATGCATATGTTTTTTGTTGTTGTTGTTGTTGTTGTTTTTGTTTTTAAAGATTTTATTTTTATTTATTTATTTATTCCCCCCTTGCTGCTTGTGCTCGCTGTGTCCATTTGCTTTTGGCGTTTTTCTGGGTCTGCTTGTCTCCCTTTGTTGAGTCATTTTGCTGCATTGGCTCACCACGCTGCGCGGGCCAGCTTGCCTTCACCAGGAGGCCCCGGGAATTGAACCTGGGGCCTCCCATATGGTAAACGGGAGCCCAACCAATTGAGCCACAGCTGCTTCCCAATGCATATGTTTTTGCATATTGTGTTGTCATTCAAGTCCCTAAGACCCTGCTGGATTTTTTCTTTTCATTTATCTGTTCTACTATGTCTGATTTCAGATGTACTGTCTTCCATGTCACTGATTCTTTCCTCTGCCTGTTCAAATCTGCTGTTATGTGCTTCCAGGGTATTTTTTATTTCTTGCATTGTGCCTTTCATCACTGTCATATCCATTATCTTTTTATGTATGTTTACAATTTCTTTGGTATGTTCTCCCAGTATCTTCTTAATATCCTTAATCTCTTCCTTCACTACATTAAGTTGATTCATGATATTTGTTTGGACATCCTTGATTATTTGTCCCACATTCTGTGTCTCCTCATATTTTTTAGTTTGTTCATTAAATTCAGCCGTGTTTACGTGTTTCTTAGTATGGCTTGTAATTTTTTGCTGGTGTCTGGGCATCTGTTTATGTTGATGGGATTATTTAATTGGTTAGCTTCTCTTTCTACTCTAGGGTTTTATTTCATTTTGTGTTAAGGGTCCTCTTTGACACCTGGTTCTACTTAGTCTATATCCTTCCTGCAGTTTTGGAGGAAGAGTGCAGTCTGCTGTTCCCTACCCCGCTGTCTTGGATCACCTACTGTTTCATTTTTATAGACAAAAGACCTTTAGATAGGATTGCATTGGTCCTCATCCTTAGTTTGAAAATGTATTACTAGAAAACTAATGCATAGAGTTCATAATTTTTGAATTTCTTAAATTATGTTTTTATGTGACTGAAATCTCTAAGCATCTTTAATCTATTAATTGTATGTTGAGTAACTTTAGATGAAATAATATATAAAGGGCTGAATTAAAATTTATATAAATTTAGATAAATATCCTAAGCCTGAAAGTTGGATTTTTTTAAAATTTTAAAATGTGAAGATTACGTAACCACTGCTATACTGGTGTGAACACAGTAGAGCAGGTAGGCATTATGGTAATACTCCTGAATTAAAACATTAAATGCAAAGTAACTCAGCTTCTCAATCACTCATTTCCCTGTTACACCAGTAGTACTCTCCTCCTCAAAAATCAGAAGCATTATACCATGGAAAAAGAAACAACCAGCTTGGTTCTTAATGGGCTCAGAAAAATTGAGATGTAGGAAATAATTTCTCTTGAAAAAGTTTTTCTCTCTCTTTGTGACTAGGTCCATAGCTTTTGAGTTCAAAGATACTAAGTACAAACACTGGAAGGAAATATTAAAGCCTCTCTGATTTGTCCTTTCTTCTTTTATTGGTCTTATCTCTTCTCTGAAAAAATATTTTTTTATAATTCATGCCTCAGTGAGTACCTGAGTTCTGCGTAGAGCAAGAGATTATCAGGAACAATGTTACAATTCACTTTTACTACTTAGATCTTGAACATAAAGGACCAATATATATGTACATCAATGTATGGATGAGCTATAAGCTGGGGCAGGTGCAGCATTCCTGATAAGCTGCAGTAATAGGAAAATACTTTTGTAAAGAACTTTAAAAAGCTGAGAAAGGAAGCAAAATAAAATAAAGTAAAATAATCAATAAGCTTTATTAAACATTTAGCATTTAGTTGGTCCACATTTAGCAACTAATTGACTATTGATTTTTTTTTTAAACTTTTATTTTGGAAAAAAAAATTTCCATATCTTATGGGAAAATAAACTTCAAGAAGAGGAAATTGGGACGCGGATGTGGCTCAAGCGATTGGGCTCCCGTGTACCATACGAGAGGTCCCAGGTTAGTTTCCTGGGACCTCCTGGTGAAAGTGATATGGCCCGCTTGGAAAGCTGATGCAACAAAAAGAGACAAAAAGGAGAGACAATGAGAGACACAACAAACCAGGGAGCTGAGGTGGCTCAAGTGATTGAGTGCCTCTCTCCCACATCGAAGGTCCCAAGATCAGTTCTCGGTACCTCCCTAAAAAAAGAAGATGAGAAGACAAGCAGACATAAAGAGCACATAGCGAAAGGATGCAGAGAGCAGACAGCAAGTGCAAAAAACAATGGGCAGGAGGGGAATAAATAAAATAAATCTTTAAAAAAAAAAAAAAAGAAATTGTGAAATGAACTCCATATTCTCATCACATTGATTCCACAATTCTGACATTTTGCCACATTTGATTTATCTATTCTTTTTTATTTCTGAAATATTTTAATTAGTCCCAGACATCAAGACATTGGTATACATCTCTGGAATATGAGACATATTATTTCTTATATAAAAAGGTACCACAGTCATACCTAATAAAATTAATAATAATTCTTTAAATTCATATAATACCTAGTTCATATTCAAAGTTTCCCTGATTGTCTCAAAAAACCTCTTTTTACAGTTTTTTGTTCAAATCAAGATCTAAACAAGTTTCACACATTGCATTTGGTTGTGGTATCTCTTAATTCTCTTTTAATCTATAAACTCCCTCCTTTCCTCCTTCCCCCACTCCTATTTTTATGCCACTTACTTGTTGAAGATATCAGGTCACTTGTCCTGAAGAATGATGCCCATTCTAAATGTGTCTGATTGCTTCCTCATGGGGTCCTTTACCTTGTTCCTCTATCCCCCATATTTACTCTAAACTGGAAATTTTAACTAAAAGCTTAATTAGATTTAGGTTTAACCTTTTTTATAAGAATATAACATATAATTTTATCATTAAAAAAGAGCTTGTTTAAACAATTTTATTACAATATAATTATAGACTCATTTTTTTAAAGTAAAAAATGTAGATAAGTAAAAAGCAGAAAAAAATCTGCTATCTGATTACCTATATACAAACACTTTTAAAATCTTGGTATAATTTCTTTCCAGTCTTGATGGTACACAGAAGTTGGTTGTTATCTTGATTTTTTTAAATATAGCTATTTTCATAAAGTATATTGTAATTTAAATCCCTCTTTATTTCATATGATATTTTGTGCATTTTCTATTTTATTGTGTAAATGCTAGCCAGGGTTTTAAGAAATTATTAAGGTAAAATTTATGTATCAAATGCCTAGATATTAAGTATATAATTTAATGACTTTGACAAATGTATCTATACTATATAATTTATGCCCCATCAAGGTGGAGAATGTTTCTGTCACCCCAGAAAGTTCCCTCATGCCCCTTTCCAATCAAATCCCCCCATGGGCAATTTCTGTTCTAATTTCTATCATCATGAATTGGAATCATAGTGTCTGTATTATTTTATTTTCTACTCTAGCTGAAATTTTTATGAGAAAAGTTTAATTGTGTTAATAACTTATTTGTAATAATGTCCCTAGTTAAAGAATATGGCAAGCTAAAAAATATGAACCAAATTTTGCTAACTCAGAATTTTTAGTGAAGTGTATTTTGGAATGCCTCTTTCTTAAATGATGTGGTGAGATTCAAGAGTAAACTTTACAGCTTGACATTTATCACCCTGAATCTGTTTGAGTCTTATCCAGTGAACAGCAGAGTCAGTGAAATATAATATGGTGGATTATAAAATGTAACCAAATGTGTCAGTGTTTTAATAAAATAAATCTTCTAATGAAGAGCAAGAGTCATCCATAAAAGATGTCAAAACAGAGAGATTTCAAGCACTATAATTTGAAAAAAACTGGTATTTGTGTATCGAATATATTTTGGATATAACATGAGACTGAGTAAAGGTAAAGTCACAAGAAAGTAGGTCTTTATAACTCAGTGGAAAGAAAATTCAGTGAGCCACAGGAAAATCAATGAAGACAAGCCAATGGTTGGAAAACAGAATATACTGAGAAAAGATAAAAGGAATTAGAAATATTATACCCAGTGAAGGAAAAGTATAATGAGAAACTGCCACCTCTCATCCTGAAAGGATTAACAGCAAGGTTTGAATTAAAATGTGAAAGACCTGAGCTGACAAAAATTGACAACTTTGGCAAGGAGTATTAAATATCGCAATAGGATACCTTTTTTGAAAGGTGTTTAATTTTAATATTTAAAGAATGACCAGAAAAATCATGTCTTAAGGGGGAAAAATTGGGGCCTTCACATAGCCCATTCTACTGATGATGCAAAAAAGGAGAAAAGAAGGAAAATCTGGGAAACAGTATTATCTAATGTTTTATTTAGTGATATCCATTCTAGATTCCATCTATTGCTTGACATATTTAAGTACACACACACACACACACACACACACACACACACACACACACGATCCTGCCAAGGAAACATAAGCATGTGATCTATCTTACATTTGCTAGACTAGGGGTTGCTATGACAACAGAGTGTAAGATATATTTTTTCTAATTTTAAAATGGTATCTCTGTTTATCTCAAAACACTCTGAAAAATAAAAAAAGTATAATAAATTACTTAGTTACTGAAAAGAACTGTATACAAAAAGAAATTTGCACTCCAAACCTCTCTATGTTATACTTCCTTTTCTTCTTCCTCTTTTACACTTAAAAAAAAATCCACAAAACAGTAATCAAGTCTGAGACAAAGACAGCAACCAAATCCAACCGGCAGAACTGCTTCAACTGATGTTGCCATGGGGATCATGCAGTACTCTTTCAGTTCTTTGCATGGAGAGCAGTTATTACAGTCAAATGGGCTATTAAAGTCGCCATTGACTCAAGTATCTATTAATCTTCACTATACAGCCTGGAATAGGTAACAGGATTCCATTAATGAGCAAATCCATCCTGGAAAAGCAACTTACAGTGCTAAATAATTATTTATGCTGAGTAAGAAATGACTAACTGATTTCATTTCCCCCTTTTATTTGTCTTCATTTTTTAAAGTCCAAATATCTTCATGGAGGAAATTGTCCTGGTAAATATTTGAGACTTGTCTTCAACCCTGAAATAAACAGTAAGTGACAGTTCAGGAGTTGACCTTTGGTCCCATTAACAAAGCTGAGTCATGTTGCTGAATACCAAATATATAACTAAGGTCCAGACAGGCTAAATGAAGAACAGGATAGGAGAAAGAAAGATAAGAGCAGGAGGGGATGATGAAAAGAAGGAGGGATGGAGAAAAAGAAATTATGGCAAGAGATAGAGTGCCTCTGATAATAGACACTTACTTCCAGAGTGAAAAATGGGCTAGAATAAAAGGAGTACAAGCAGAAAAAATATTCACCCACTTTTCCCTAAGAATTTGATTCCAAAGCATGTTCTCAATGTTACAAGATTAAATGCCTACTCTAAATTCATAAGATTAGGCACATTCACTCTCACAGAGTCCTGTAGCAATGAAATTTCATTAGTAGTGCTTAGTACTCACATTGCTGATAAAATAATCTTCTCATTAAATCTTTCCTAACAGGGCTGTGGCCTGATTAATAATTAGGTTCTGTAATATATTTTCATGTAGCTAGTCAGAACCTCGTCACCAAGAATGAACCTATCTTCTGTGGGAAAATGCACTCAGTGGCCTGCCCCATCTTTCCGTTCCTATGCCTCACATTTAATGATTCACCCATCTGCATAACAATAAAGCTTATTTCATTGTGAGTAGTTATCAGAAAATCTATCCAGTCACTTTAAATTTAGGAAGTATGTGTTATTCTAATCCAAAAGGGGAGGTGACTTTTTTTTGCTTTATCACTTATCACCTTTACTAATGACATGTTCTGCTTTTCTCCTTTAAGAATTTTTAAATTGCAACTCACATTATCCCACAAAAAATGTACCATTCAAACACGAAAATCATTAATATATTTGTGTTTATTTTTTTTCAAGGCCAAAATATGCATTGCTGGACGAATGTACCAGTGCTGTCAGCATTGATGTTGAAGGAAAGATATTTCAGGCTGCGAAAGCAGCTGGTATTTCCCTACTGTCTATAACACACAGGCCTTCTCTTTGGTAAGTGTTTCCAATGCTAACTAACTTACAATAGACTGTCCTTCCTATGTTTCTTAAAGAAAAACTGCCAAACTTTTCACAGTAGAGCAAAGAGCATCTCATCTGTTTTCCACCCGTATTTCTTTTAAGTTACACACCAATAGGCTAAACATCCCAAACCTAATATCATGAAGTTAATGTATTATTTTAAAATTATCATCGCTTTTCAGTGACTTTTTAAAACTGAAAGTATTCAGCATAACAAATCCATAGCATCTACTAAGAAAGGATGTGTTTGTATATATTTGCATCATTCTTTTAGTCCTTTCCCTGAAATCCAGGAAAAACAAATGCCACAACTTGATATTCCCCCAAGTGATTATGTTGGATAAAAACAGAATAAAAGCTTGTTTTAAATTTTGTTTTTGGAAAAAATGAGCCAAAATATTTTATAAAGAATAACCCAAATAACCTAATGGGATTTTCCCTTTTGAAAAATGATACTATTTTTACCATTCCCCTACTTTTTCCATTGATTCATCATCATAGTAATAGTTGATAATGCAGATTTAACACCTATTCTGTTACAGGCTTATCTGATATAAGCTTCACAACAACCCTATGGGGTATAGTTAGTCTAATTATACACATTTTACATTAAGGAACTGAGAACTAGAAAAGTAACTTCCCATGATAACACACTCTGTACTACAGTATACTGTTCTACTTACTTTAAAAACTCAAAATGTATCTCATCAAAAACCATTAAGAAAACGTTTTCATTCACACTACATTCCACTTTCTTTCTCCACTTTTACATTTTATTTCATTAATAAGGTTTTGTTTTCTTTTGGTATTAGTAACAGTTGTTGACTCTACTTGCTTTGCCCTCTTATTTCCCAAGGAACTGGCAGAACTCCTTTCTTTCTGTCTGCAGCATTCTGTGGCTGGTGGCTGAAAAACCCCATGTGTAAAGCTTTCATCATGTACATGGCTTCAAACTTAGACTAGATTACAAACTTTGAATTAATCCTTGAAGCCCCTCTAGATCTTTCACCTTATAG
>JAQZBX010069335.1:0-15603 GCA_029593785.1 Cabassous unicinctus | reverse complement strand
GGGATAAATAAAATAAAATAAATAAATCTTAAAAAAAAAAATGTATTCAAGATCTTTTTTTTAAAAGTTAAGACTCTATCAGCAACATTTTCCTGTGACATTTAACATAGTGAAAACAATTTTAAGAACAATTACAGTGTAGGGTGAGGACTCAAATAAACAGTAAATCATACAGTTAATTTGAAAATAAAACCGTTTGTAAATTGCTATTTTTTTTAAAAGACAAGTGGAGGTCTGATTGCATTTTTAATAATAAAACTAATTGGGAAATATCACAGGAAATAGGAACTTAACTCAATATATAAAGCTTCTATTCTTAAATTCAAGCCATTATAGAGCATCTCTTCCACCTTCCTTGCTTTTTCTATTCTTTACAGTGAGAGATAAAAGATTGAAAATATCCATCGTAACTGTATTTTCCTGGAATTAATTCCATTATGACACTTCTTCTTTTAGATGACAGAACCCGAGGTAACAGGCAAACAGAACTTTGGCTCAAAGCACCTACTTATTCCTGTTTTTTGCTAACTTTGCAAAGACTCATGGTGCTTTTGTCTGAGTTTTAGTTTTGTTTAACATGAGAATTATTTTCATATCTAATTTGGTTTCCATTCTGCAGGGGAATTATATTATTCACTTTGTGAAAAAGAACAAACCTGTTTTGGGTAACTTGCATTAAGAACTGGATTCTGGGCTTCCTGGAAGACCAAAAAGTCCACTCCAGAAAGCAGTGCTCTATTCTACATGGATGGAATTTGCCATTTTAGCATAGAAACTTTAATGCTTTCTAGTTCTATTTTTCCTCTGGATGTCTTAGTTTGGTGTGCTTAAAAAAGAGGAAATGTATTCTTGGCACCCACAAATAAAAACCCAGGATTTGGCACCTGTGGTTTTACACTTAAATATGATCCATTCTTGTATGAAAGGCTTAGTGTAGATAAATGTACTTAGAAAAAGTATTATTTACACAAAAATATAGCAAAACAAGATAGATATTTCAGAGAAAGACAGTGGTTTTGAACACACAGGAAACTTACTGCCCAATAATAACATATCTTAGTACTCTAATAACTGTAAGAAAGTCTTCAACTTGTATTTGGAATAGAAGAAAAATTCCTCAGACATAAAGTCTGATGCCACTGAAAAAATTGTGGATTTACTAAAGTCCATTGGTTACTGTTTCAGACACTATCGCCAGAATGTTTTCATCTGATGGATGTTTATTTCTTAAAGGCTGTGGACAATTGATGACCCTTGAGTGTCCTCTATTCTTAAATTCAAGGAGTAAAAGGAGTTGGATGCCTTTAAGTGTTATTTCTATAAATCTCTGCTATTTTTGTTAATCTTCTATGTTAAAGAAACATGTTGGATTTTCATCTCTGATGCTCAGAGTTCTATTCCTTGGGTCCATGGAGACAAAGCTTCAGATTTTTACTCTCCATGTTCTTAATTTAGAGGTTTCCTAGACTTCTACCACCATCTACATTTGGATAAATTTTTATCCATTTAATTATAAAATTAAGCTGTGAATTTTGAAATATTCAAATAATGTGGAAGTGAATAAAGAAAAAGGCAAGTGTCCCTCACTCTTCTCTCCAGGGAAAGGTGTTACTCTTCTTCCACCCCCACCCCCCTCAACCTTCCACCCTTTCCTTCCATCCTACACCTTAGGATGAAAACATTGGAAACAGCTTGGTGCATATTCCCCCAGGCCTTTCTTAATATAAGTGCAAACACACACACACACACACACACACACACACAGTGACTTATAACTATTTTACAACATATTCTGCCTCTTACTTTTCCCATTAATTATTTAATTAATTTTATTTTTTTCACATTAGTCCATTTAAATTTTCCAAAAATCTAAGACTATCCTAAAAAACCATAGAATTATAAAGCACAGAAACCATGGGCTGGGTGAGCTGAATGGGAGTAAAGGGGCTGGGGACATTGGCCTATTAAAAAAGAATCAAAGGAAAAGGAAGAAGAAGAGCTATGGAGAAAACACAGATAAGCATAGTTTTCATTTATTCAAGCAAATTAAAGTCATATATGTATTATTCCTGAAACACTGAGTGGTGTTTATTTTGTGGTAGTAAAAATGGAAAGAGACAGGTTTGGGCCTACGTTCCAGCCTAATGTGCTACTTATTGCATCACTTAGCCTCCTGGAGTTTTCTTTTCCTTACCAAAAAAAATGACTAGATTTAAGATAGGTAATAACTATGGTTACTCCCATTTCTGATGTTTTGTGCATTAATTTCCTAAGGGTGGTGGGGGGAAACTCAAGAATTTTCTGAAGTATAAGATAGTTTTTGTTTCAAGGTATTCTTGGTGGTTCTTATCCATTTTCTAATGGAAGTTTGCTAGGCCTATTATGCAGGTCACATTACCCTACTGCTTTAGCTTATAATAATATCTGCATGGTTTTTCTTTTTTTAATAAAGGCTTTCACACAACTTATCACATCTGATTTTCACAGTGATTCAGTGATGTAGATTGAGCAGATATTATTTTAATCTCCCATTTTATAGACAAGGAAATGAGTTCCTGGAGCCTTGCAGGAAGCTGATTCCAACCTACATTGTCTCTAACATTGTTGGCTGAATAGATATATATGATTCTGATAGAGTCATTATCTTGGTCTTATTTGAGAATTTTATATGTGACCTATTTGTAATAATAAAGAATGAGTATTATTAATATTTGATACCTATAATACAGGGTTGACTGAGGATATTTTTACTGGGGGTGATCATAAAGAATCTTTTGGAACACAACTAGATGGAGACATCTTTCACTCAGTGGGACTTTGAGACTTTTCCAGATTCTACTAGATCCTGTCTTTCTGCTCTAGATTCTTCAGCTATGTGGACTCTTTTGATCTCCTTGCTTTTTCAGGGCTTATTTTGCATTCCTTCATCTTGGAATGTGCTTCTACTCCTTCTCTTTCTGTTAAACTTATATTTTTCCTTCAAGCTCAAGAGTTACCTGCTCTGTGAATTATTTGCTCAATGTTTCCTGCAGGCGTAAGTACTTCTAACACTTTCTGCTTGCAACTTTTAAAATTTCCATTATATAACCATCTCCTGTCTTTCTAGCCTGTAACTATAAGCTTCTTAAGGTGTATCTTTAACTCTTTTATTCCAAGACAGCACATACTATGATGCAAATGTAAAAAAAAAAAAAAAAGTGTTTTGAATGAGTAAATTAATTTTTACTGGAAATAATCAAATTGGAATTTCAGCAAAATTTCTCTGTAGTTTGCTTCTGGAACTTTCTTTTTCCTCCCCTTATTATACCCAAAGTTTTATTTTTAAACTTTTGAAATAATTGTTTCCCCTGAACCATTTGAGAGTAAGTTGATGCCCTGATACTCCATTATCCCCAAATACTTTAATATATCTTTCTCACATTCTTTGAGCATTTCCTTGCTTTCTGGCACAAGAGAGATCAGGTTCACCTTGCATTTTGCTTGCCCCAGTCTTGGAATCAGCCTTTTCTTTAAGGAGCTTTGGTTCTATTTAATGGAAAATGGTATTTAGAAGCCAAGATCTGGACCCTAGGTGAGGTCATTGCTACTGGGGTGTCATTGTTCCCAGGGATTCTCAGTGGACAGAGTTAGAGGATATTACAACTCTATTTGTATATATACTGGAACTTATGCGTTTATACTGATATCTCCAATTCTAACTTAATCCCATAGGGTTAATTCTAACGTTCTCCCTTTCCAGATTTGCAACTTCCTTTTCTGACAGTGAAAAAAACTGGACATCATTGTCTTTAATGTATCTACTTCTTAATTAATCTGTATAACTAATCTTCCATTTCTGCTGCCATCTCCTTCTCCACTTATTCCTTCCTTAGATTCCTTGGGTTCTAACACCCCATGCCAGCTGCTCTCTTCACTGCACAGACTCTGATACCTCTTGCTAGATGCTATACTCACCCCTCTGCAGGGTCATCCTCCTTCTCTGGTCAGTCTCTGACATTTTGTGCAGGACTACCCTCAAGTGTGGATGCCTTCCTTACTCACTCAGGCTGTGACTCTCCAGTATGGGCTCCTTCCCTCCCTCCACACCAGAATACTCTTTACTCTTTGTCTGGCTCTGATACCCCATGCTAGGCCTCTGCATTATTTGGTTGCCTTCCTCCTTCCAGCTTGAGCCCTGACCCCTGCTCTGGGAGGCATGCTTCCCTCATCATGCTTTGCCTCTGACACTCTGCTGGGGTTCATGCACATAATCTTATCCTATTAAGAAAGTCTGCTCAGATTTTCCATGTCTTTTCCCTCAATCTAGATACCCTTTTCACCCAGCTTGGGCTATAACTGCCCAGATAAGGTTCCCCTCCTACTTGGATGCCCTCTTCCTCCTTTTTCAGGTGCCAACACCCTTCTCTGGGTCACTGTGGCTCCCTCTATATAGATACCTACTGTGATCTGCTCCACCAAATGACTTTAGGACTGCTTGTGAAAGGAGAAGGGAAGGGGAAGGAGAAGGGAAGGGGAAGGAGAAGGAAGAAAGCAATAAGTAATCTCTTAGATTTGCTCATTAGTCCTTCCACAGGGAAATATATGCATGAGAAAGTTTAAAGGAGGCAAATTTGGTCTTTATTTGCAATAGCAACAAAATATTTAGAGTGAGAGAAATTTTGAACTATTAGAAAAAGTAAGATATGAAGTTAACTGTTCTTTTAATTAATGAATTGAGGTTTTTTCTCTCTCTCTTCTTTGTTCTGCTAGATGACATCTAAATCAGACATTTAGAAATAAAAAAGACTGGAAAGAAACTTAAAGTTTTTTTGCTTTATATATGAGAGAACTGAATCCTGGTTAGGTCAAATGACTTTCCCAGGTTTCCCAGGTGACTGAGTCAGCAATAAAAAGGGCTTCTTTCAACTCCCTGGTTAGTGCTCTTGGCATGCTTCCTTCATTATTCTCATTTAAAATCATCTAAGGAAATTTTCCCTAAAAAATTATATTTTAAAGAGGAAGTCTTTCTCTTCAGTACTGATACTGCTGATAGAATGCTATATTTTGGGCCCTAAAACATCAACTGAGTAGTACTTTCATGATTATAGTTCATTAGAATGGAAGATCTAGAAATTAGTTTTACTAATTTGGAAGTTAGTAACTTGTAATTTTCCCTCTGGGTTCTTGGTCCCAAGAAAAAGCAGGTTATTAACATGGCAGAAGGACAGAAGATGGGGTCTCAAATCTGTCTTCTTGACTTTTAGGATTTTAGGGTTTTTATGGATTCAAACAGGGGAGGGTAGAGTGGTTAACATCACAATAGCAAGTGTACACAATGATGAGCCTAGTGTGGTAAAACAAAGGTGAGGCTAGTTTATTTAGAATGGCCATCACAATAGCAGGTGTACACAAGTGTGAGTGGGGATACTCTAGAGCAGGGGTTCTTAACCTTTTTGTTCCACAGACCCCTTTGCCAGTCAGGTGAAATGCATACTATTATAATTTACTTATTGCATAAATTCATAAGCGAAGGAAATGCTAGATTTAGAGATCAGAGAAAATAAAGATAATAAGTTGATTTTTTTTCCAATTCAAGCTCACGGACCCCCTGAAATCTTTCTGCCATAAACAGGGGTGAGTCCAGTTTAGAATAATCATCAAAATACTTGTCTTAATTAAAATTGATCCTATACCAGGGTGAGGTCAGTCTAGCCAGTTTCAGTAATTTCAGGTATCAACTTTTGGCTATTCTACAACATACTGGAACAACAAAGACAAAAGTATTTTATAGTGTTTCAGCAATCATAATCATCTGTTAATCCCCAACTCTCCATTAGTTTCAGGCTTCATTTTATTCAAGCTGGGCTCTTTCCTTTATCAATTAAGCAACTAAAATTATTTTAACATTAGTTTATGAGGACAAGACTGCCCCAATCAAGACTTTGGTGTTTGCAGAAGCCAAGGTGGGGCTGGATTTAAATTGCTGTGGTTCAGTCTGAATCACTTTCAATGATGGGGACTCACTACCTCACACAGCAACTGTGCCTTATATTCCTCAGTGGTAATTTTGCCCTGATCCTGCTGCCTTCTGCTCTCTGGAGTTAGGCAGAATACAGTTTCTTTTCCACATAAAGATCCTTTTTCTGTACCTACCTAGGGCCTCATCCTTCTGGAATTTTCTCCCCCTAGCTCTTTCATTGTGGTTATGTGTCTAAGCTACTTATGGGAGATGAGATTCTTTTCCCGTCTGCATCTCCTTGCCCTTGTCTGAACTTAGTGTCTCTTTTAAAACGCGCTGTTTTAGGAGGTTGCGCGCTGCTGGGATGAAAGGCAAGAAAAGGTTGTTGAATTCCTCTCATTACTGCCCTTAGCATGTAAGAGTGAATCGTGGTTTCACTTTACAACAGACACAACCTTTGCCCCACAAACACTGCATTCACCTTACACAAACGTGTTGCTCTCACACCTATGTCAGCTTTTCTTGAACCCTCCTCTAAACAAACACTCATTTTGACCCGCGGGATATCCCATGCTGCGTCCAGAAGGACTGGCTTGGGCAGTGCTGGCTCAGCTAGCCCATTACCACGCTATAGATTTACTTTCCTCTTTTGTCTCTGATGTTAAGAAGTAAAACAAAAAAAAGCAATTCCTGCCAATGTCTTAGACAATGCAAGGGGCCCCGACGCCATTCCAGTGACTTCCTTTCATCAAGTAACAAAGAGGTGGAACCCCTAAAAGGAGGGATTCCAACACAGTAGTGCCATCCAGGTAACTCCGGGAGAGGGGTGAAGATGGGAAAGAGCAGCGGAGGCGAAGAGGAAAGGTCAGCGGCAAGATGCCGGTCGCTCAGCGCCTGGGCGCAGAAGCGCGCGCGAGTTCAGGCTGGGGGAGTGTGTCACCACGTGCTGCAGAGGCGGGGACAAGGCCCTCCTCTAATCTGTAAAAGGTGCAGGGCCGGATCCCGCAGTTTCACAGCGGACTGGCCAAAGAGAAAGTGGGGAGAAAGAGAGAAAGATAGAGTGCGCGCCAGCGAGCAAGCCAGCCTGAGTTTCACATAGACATACACAGAGAAACGCAGAGAGACAGACAGAAAACAGACAGGTGAGGTGAGAGGCTAGGGAGTCCTTCCTACCAGCTTTCCAGGCCCAGAAAAGAGATCTGGTGAGAGGGAGGATCCCGTTTAGCCGCTCAAATCCCAGGGCCCCGAAGGCCGTTTCTGAAGTTGCTTTGGGACTGCATGTCTCAACCCTTCTCAGTTTGCTGGAAAGGGAATTAAGCCGAAAGAGAGGAAGAGGAGGTGGGGTTCTGCAGTTAGTGGTGGTTTTCGTTCTTCCTAAGAAGTGACGTGGTTTGGGCTTTATATCCGGGAGGGGAGTGTGTCACCACACTATAAGCAAATCCCGGGGCGTTTGCTTACCCCGCTCCGGGGCAGCTGGCTCAATGCCCGGCCGGGCAGTTCGAAGGCTCCGGCCACGCCGCGCTCCCAGGGCCGGCCAACTGGTGGCCGGGTGGCCTTTATCTCTGTTCCTCTTTGCCCTTTTTTTATCTTAGGCTCTCCAGGAGGCTCGGGGGCCCACTCTGCGTATCGCTCACCCCCTGCCGCGCTGCTACTTCAATGCCCTGAGGATCGCGAGCTGCTTCTCTTTCGAAGGCGGCGGAGGACACGGGGTGCCCCGTCACTGCTAACTCCGGCCAGCGCAGCCGTCTGACCCGCGGGCCCTTGGCCACCGAGGCCAGTGCGCCCTGCACGTTTCTGCGCGCGCCAGCCCGTGGTGGGCCCTCAAAGGCAGCCCTGGCCAGGATGTCCCCGGCCCGGGCGGTGGCCGGGCTCCTTCTGCTGGCGGTCGCCAGCCTCGGAGGGGAGGTGGCAGAGTCTCGGCTAGCTTTCAGCGAGGATGTACTGAGCGTGTTCGGCGCAAATCGCAGCCTGTCGGTGGCACAGCTTGGGCGTTTGCTGGAGCAGCTGGGATCCGCCCCCGAGAAGGGCGTCCCACAAGAACTGGGGCAGCTGCACTTCAACCAGGTACTGCCAGACCCGCCTTGGGCTGCCCTTCTTCACTGTGGGGTGTCTGTGGGTTTTCATTTTTGTATGAACGGTATTTATTTGGGAAAAGTGCAAGAGAAATAATTCATTAGGTTTTCAAGTGTGAAGTGGTACCTGATTTTCACTAGATTCTCTGGTCTTGTTAATTAGAGTTAAAGGGATTTGGCAGCCCAAAATTGCAGTCTTGTGCTTGATGAGCTGAGAGATCCTTGTTTATCAGGCATAAAACTGCAATTTGTGAAAAGTCTGTGAGTAGGGAAAGTTTATGAGAAGGTTATGGAGATTGAGGGCAGGAAGCCACCCCAAGAGATTCTTTTAGATAAGGATGATGTTCTTAAATCTTCCCAGATAGCAGCTCACTCATTTCCTATAAAGTGGTGGCGGAAGAAGAGATCACATACCATGCTCCTTAACTGTTGCCCCGTGGGTAATAACTGCCACTTAAAAACCAGATATGATGTAGATTGTCTTTCCTGTGTACAGTACATGAGCCATATATAGCTGAATGGCTCTTATGCTGTATAGATGGGGAAACTGAGGAGGCTTTGAGACCAAGAAAGCACATCCACTTGGTTACCAAACTAGGTTTAGAGTCTTAGTCTCTAGTCATCTGTCAGGTTAGGTCAAGTGTTTAAGTCTAATATTCATTCAAAGTAAAAATATTTCTTAGTACATACACACAATATTATGTAGGCATTTGGTGATCACTAGGGTTTTAAGTACAGCCTCAAACTACCTAGGAGCAAGTAAATAAAGTTCATACCTGTAGATAAATATAAAAGTCATATTACAAAACAAGTATATTATAGATTCCTTGTTATATCTATAATAAATATCCTATGATTGGATATTTCTTAAAACTGCGAAGCAGGAGAAGGGTGCTTTTCAGCATTCCTCTACCCTCAAACCTCGATGTCCCCTCCTCTGCTCTTGTTAACTGGGTTAACCCAGTGCCTTGATTTTTTTCTCTTCTGCTCTTGTCTCAGTGACAACTGGTGGTGAATAGTGGCATGCATTATTTTCCATTCTGTTCCTCACCTCTGGGAGTTGCTAGTTTGTGTTAAAAAATAAATGGCATTGAGATTCAGGTAATTTGGGAAATGCTGAAAACTATATTCCCTTCTTGGAATATCTGACCTTAGTTTACAGTTAGGGAAACTTTAATCAGATAAATTCCTTGTTTATAACATTGTAGGTAGCTTTGGTATTCTTTTTGTTAGAAATAGCTTACTTTAATTAAAAGAAGAAGAACTTTTTGATGCCACAGACTATCAAAGGGTGATCTCTCTTTGACCAAGAATAGTTTTGTGGCCCCCTTATGTATGTTCTTTATAGTAAATCATCTATAGCTCCAACTCTGGCAATGGTAGTACCTGTGGTTAAATGTCTGAGAAATGACATATTGGAAAAACTAAAATGCCCACATTTTAGAAAATAAAACAAAGCAAATAACTTCCTAAGTATTTTCTGGCTAATGGTCATATCTTCTTTTCCAGTAAGGGAAATAACTGAGCTGACTCCAGTATTTCTAGGTAGGGGGAAAGATGGTCATATGGTTGGAGTGAAGTTTGGGCGCTTGACATGAAGTTGCATATCTGTAGTCCACACACTGTTTTAACTTAAATTGTCTTATCTTGCAGTGTCTTGAGGCACAAAAGACATCCCCCCCGCCCAACCCTTTGGCATAGCCACTAGAAAACATACTTAAATTACTTAGGAAAATTGGTTAAGTTTATTCAGCAATGTGAGTCTCAGTTTATGCACAAGTTAAGATGCCTTAATAAAAAAATTACAGGTATGTTAACATCTTGTTTTTCTTTCTAATATTTGCCTATATAACTACCTTCATTATGAGCTCTGCCTGAATAAAAAAAGAGACAGGAAGAAGCCTGTATTTAGCTGAAAACAAAGGGAAGCCAAAGAAAACATCACTTAATCAAGCCTAACAAACATCTATTTGATGTTCTAAAAAGTCTCAATGAAAACAACAATCATCAGCTAAATGATGACAAATGAAATGCCAATCCTGAAGAATCCATTAATCTGCTGGTAATTGATGGATTTTTAGCTTAGGCATTCATATATGCTGGGTCACTGAAACCATCCAGTTTGGAATTAAATTTAAGGCCATACATGTCCCCATACTTTAAAGAAGGCAACTTCTGTTTCCTCACCTGCGATATAGTAGAATAAACAATATATGGGCCTGTTGTGGGAAGCTTGATTTTCCTAACTTTGAAAAAGCCTGAGAAAATAAAATTAGCTCTTATGGGTCAGTGATTTGTTGAATCATCCACAAGATCTGTCTACAAAGGGTATTGTTCCTTTGTATGTAGGCTGTAATATTTATTAGGTTGGCTTCTCTCAGGTATTAGACTAGGTATTCTAAAGATTTGTTAGACAATCTTCCAATTTTTTTCAGTATCTCTAAGAACTATTAAAATAACTTGCTGCTTTGTGAGACCAAAGTGACGTAAATTCAAACTAGAGGCAATAGAACAAATTTAATTTATTGTTTTGTTTCTTATGGTTACTGAGGGTACAAAGTGCCAATAAAAGTTAAACCCAAACAGCAGAGAGGAGGGAGCCCCTTTAGACAAATAGGTCTCTGGGGCTCCTGTCACTGGATGTAGGTCTTACCTATCTCTAGGAGTTACTAGAATGCACAGGGAAGCCCCAAATATCTGAATACCCCTGGGTTTATTAATCTAGGGTTTAAGAATGGCCTCAGTGCTGTCTTTTGCTTGTTCAGATATTTTTCTCATTCTTCAATCAAAAGGGAAAGGTTGAGGGCCCCAAATGTTCCTTCCCCTTCATATCCTCTTCTCAAACAATTCACCTCCAAATTCTTATATTAAGATGCCAGTTACACATCTTGATAAAAGGGAAGACCCTCATTCTCCAAATTATACTAAACTGCTGGAAATGCCTACATTCAAATAACTACTCTTTTAGAGAGGGTTAATGGGGGTTCTGGGGTGTGGAAGTGCGTGTGGTAGCCTTTGTTTCACTCTAGCATTCATCTCATACCTCTGCTTCTCCCTCCTCTCTTACTTTTGATATGTATCTGGTAGGGTCTCTCCTGCTCCTTCCCCTCCCCCTTCACATTCCTTCTGTCATTTTATTCTTTAAGTCTGGTTGCCTAAACTTTGTTTTTAATGTCTTGCAATCTATTTTCCAAATTCCTAAAGCAATACTTGGAGTATGCCACTTCTGTCAAAGTTCCTTCATGAACTGTTTTGTAGCCATGAAATCTTAATCTTGAGTTTGGCATTGAAAGGCCTGCAACTTCTTCTGTCAACCTCCCTCTCCAGACCTAGCACTAAATGAAATTGAGCTATTCTTTCTTTTATGAATTTACCTTACACGTTTGTTCAACCACGTCTTAGCTCATTATCTTCCATGTACACTTCCTGCTTCCAACCTGGTATGTCCTCTTTTCCTTGAATTTCCGTATCAAAATCCTACATTTAAAAAAATCTTAGTTAAATTCCTCCATAAAACCCTTCTAGGGTATCACAGCCAGCACTGATTCACCAATTTCTCTCTTTGCTGAACTTAAATATATTTTTATTATGCAAATGTAACTTAACCATACATACATTCAACAGAATTTTGAATGACTACTACCCTATATTTAGAGTGTTCATTTTAAAGAATAAATCGGATATCACTCATCATATTAAAACAATGGAATGCCTTCAAGATGAACTTCAAACACCTTAATGCAACTTCAAAGCCTTTTATGATTTGATGTCTGTTTATTTCTCAAGCCTTATCCTTTGCCACTTCAGTCTTAATGGACTGACTACCTGTAGTTCTTGGTTCTCCATACACACCTGCTTCTGCTCCAAGGATCAGTTTAGACATCACTTCTTCTAGGAAGACTTTTTTGGTCTGCTCAAGAGCTTAGTAGGAGCACCTTCTATAAGATCCTATATTAATTGGTGCTTAGGCAATCATAAAATTACATTATATATTACAATTATATTATAGTACATAAGTAATTTTATATGTATTACAATTTCCTATTTACAATGCTTTTCTTCCCCCTCTCCATAATCCCACCCCCTAACTACATTTTAAACAAATTGAAGAGATCTGCCTGACTCATCTTTCTAGGAGCTAGTGAAGTACCTTCTACGTAATCTAATGTATTCATTAGTTTTTTTGTTGTTTTTTTAAAATAAATGAGTGAAGATTGTTTAAGATGAGTAAGATAATTTGGGCCCTCATATGACTTTACAGTTTGTTGGAAGCTATATGACATATGCACACATAACTAAAATGCAAGATAGAATGATATGTCTGATTAAAGAATTACAAACAAAAGTGAGATGGAATCAGACTGTGTTTTCAGAAAATTAATCTGACATAGTAGTGTAGAATGTGTTGGAGAGGGTTGAGATGTGACTAAGGAGGCAGTTGCAGTGTTTTGCATGAGATGTAATGGGCACTTGAAGCTAGAGATAGTCAGAAGATAACTCTCAGGCTTTTGCTTCCAGAGACTTCTGGAAGAGCAGGCATGGCTAAAGGATGTGGTAAATGCCCCAAAGATAAATACCATCTACTTTGATCTTTTGGAATGCCTTCC
Source organism: Cabassous unicinctus (assembly GCA_029593785.1). Classification (NCBI taxonomy): domain Eukaryota; kingdom Metazoa; phylum Chordata; class Mammalia; order Cingulata; family Chlamyphoridae; genus Cabassous; species Cabassous unicinctus. The sequence goes on along the minus strand of JAQZBX010069335.1, from coordinate 2,986 downwards.
AACCTGCTTGTTCAGGTGAAAAGCTGGGAGGGTGGGACAGAAAGAGGAGGTCATGCTTGGGTCACTTGCCATGGATCCTGTGAGACAATGGACCCATTCTGATCTATCATATCACCCTCACTTAAGTTGATCATGCACACTTTTCTTGTGATCACTGTTTCAAAGAGGTTTTGGGAAAGCAAGATAGGGACATTCATAATTCATTTGACTTAGATGTCAAGAGCTTAGTATGCCTACATGCCAGGTTTTTATGATTTTATTATTTGGATCCATTTGTGAAAATGCTCTTCAGTCTTTCCATATCTAATACCCAAACCTGTGTCTTTTTAAAAAAAGTACATAATGTTACTGGATGGCTCTGGGTTCTGGGCTTCTAGGTTCTTGGCTTATGTCACATAAAAGAATTTAGGACATGCCATAGGGTAGACAAGAGAGTGAAGAGTTTATTAAGAAATAAGAAAATGAGAAAAGTACACAGTCTGCAGCATGGACTGCGGGTGTGCTGCAGAGTAAGACTTTAAAAAGGTCCAGATCAGGCCTATTTAAAGTCTTTCCTCCTCCCCTTTCATAATGTTGAACAATCAGAACAATCGCTGTTCTGATTATTTGCCCCACTTGTCAGTTCTCAGGAGCCAATGGTGAGGCCTTTTGAGGGTATCTGGGGCTTTTCCTTGACCCCAAATGGGACTCTCATTCCAAATGAGATTCTCATGGCTGGGGTTTTGTGGGATCTTTCTGGCAGCCTTCCTCTCAAGTATCTGGGTGGGGTCTCATGGCCTTGTTATCTGTCGGGCATGTTGTCTGCCGGGCCTCAGCTACCTTTCCTCTTTTACTATACTAAAATGCTTCAACTCCACCCTCAGAGAGTTTACACCCTTATTCTTAAGGGTTGCTGAAGGGTGATGGTCATTCTTCTGTAGCTACTTCTAGCTGGTTAGGGAAATAGAATACCCTCTGGCTATTCCATTGCAGTTGAGGGAAGATGTGTCTGGTGTGCCCAGGTTGGAATGGATGAAATCCTTGCGTGACTAATAAGATGTTGATTTTGTAAGAAATAAACTTAATTAGAATTTTGAAGATACATGGTCCCACTAGAAGGATAAAGAAGCTGATGGTAAGTGGGCCCTAAAAGGGGCCAGCCATGTCATACTGGACCACAAGAGTGAGAAAGCCTGAGTGCCTTCAGAGGCTGCATCCTCCCAAAGTTGATGGGAAACAGCATTCTTCCTTGAGTTCTTTTATGCTGTTGGTTAACTCTAGGGAGAAATTGTGGTAGACCTGCTGGGTTTGGGTATAAACTGCCAATCTCAGTTCCCACAGCAGTGATTATGCTTAGGACAGCTAGAAGAGGTATGAAGAGAGGCACTGCCTTGGACATAAACTCACAAAGACAGTACAGGCAACAACAAGACAAGCATATGGCAAGCAAAATAAAGACAGTACTTAAGAAAGCCATTCCTTTATGTTATAGGCACTTTCATTAACTACTTACAAAATGAATTTACTTTTAACATGTTCCATATCCCTCTGCATATGATCTAGAATAGAAAAGATATCATCATAATCATCAGGTATATAGGTACAGTACTTAATACTAATCAATGCACAAGTTCCTCTTTGAGCTGCAGTTAATAGACCTAAGCTCCAGATTTGCAATATCATACATGTTATCTCTCCATGGTAGCAGGCCATAATGTTAATTGTGTTTGTTTAAGTTCTACTTACATTACAGTGGTAATTATTGCTCCACTTGGTATGTCCTTCACATAGCCCGCAAGCTGCAGCACAGTTGATCCTAGAGAGAAGCTAGGAACACAGGCTCCAGTGATTCACCAGCCTGTTCCATAGTGCTCTTTGGCACTCTGAAACAGAGCCAGCCTGGAGGCAGCGTCCATTGTACATCTGGCCATGTCAAGCCATTGCTGGCTGCTTCAGGAGTCTGAAACTGCAACATACTCTCCATCCACTTTAGGAACATAACCAGAGATGTGGTAGACACCTTTGTTGTTTTAGGGATCAGTGACCAACCTAGCCAATAACTCAAATGGGGAGGCACCATGTGACTGAAGGCCTGGTTTGACTACACAAGAGTTTGATGATATTGAAATCTATCTTTTACTTTAAAAGCATACTGACTGCTAGGTTCCGGAATAATTATAATTATTTAATTTGTTTTTAACTATAATTTAGAAAAGATCTTTCCATATTTTTCAAGGACTTTTCCTTCACTTACTGAAATTTGGTAATAGGGTTATTAACTACCTTTATTTTAAGGCTATTAAAAGGTTTAAATTGGGGAATTACAGGACAAACTGATTCTTAATTCCTTAGCCTAGAAGATAGAGTTTCAATCTGTCACACCTTGCCCCTCCTTCATAGCTATTGCAAAGAGAAGGCCTTGGAGGTTGGGTAGGTCAAAGAACTTAAGAAAACCTTTTTCCCATTCCCAATAGTCTCTATATTCAGATTTCTATATGGCCTTTCCATTCTGCTTAGCCTAATTTGGGCCCCAGGAATATTCTTGCACATATATAAGCACATATTTAATTTTTAACAATTGGAATAGAGCTCTTTTAAGAATTTTCATTTGTTAATTTGATATTCCCTTCCTGATGTATGAAAATATACACTGAACAAATAGGCAGACACAAACACACAACTCACTAATATTAAAAGATCTCTTTGAAGGCTATTTTTAATTAATCTGCACTGTGACCATGCAGTTTTGCACAAGAAATTCATTCCTTTTAATTATCAGTTTGTATTAGTCAGCCAAAGGGGTGCTAATGTGAAATACCAAAAATGGGTTGGTCTTTATAAAGGGTATTTATTTGGGGTAGAAGTCCACAGATACCAGGCCGTAAAGCGTTAAGTTTCTTCTCTCACCACGGTCCATTGCCACGTGTTAGAGCAAGACAGCTTCCGGCGTTTGCCAGGGTTTTAGGCTTCTAGGGTTCCTCTCTTCCCAGGGCTGCGTTTCTCTCCA
>JAQZBX010069334.1:0-15626 GCA_029593785.1 Cabassous unicinctus | reverse complement strand
TCAAGAACAAGTTCATCTACACAACCCTTTTGCCTGGAGCTAACTCTACCCCTCAAAAAGCCCCAGCAGCCTGAATAACAAGTGACATGATACATCATTTAACAGCCCTTAACTCCTTGGGAGAGGTCTACATTTGACCTTTTACAGTTTGTAGGTCACCATGCATGGGATATAGTATTGGTTACCATAGCAAGGATTTTCATAATTTTATGAATATTTCAGTCTATAATTAAAGCATGATAGCTACAAACTACTTCCAAAAATCCAAATTTGCCATGTTATTATTTAATTTAAAATCCACCAACACATTCTCATTAAAGGTAGCATAAGAGTTCATCTTTCTCATGGCATTTGATACTTTCCCCAGTCTGCCTCTGCCCATTTCTTTAACCTTGTGCACCTGTGGCTTCCCACATAGCTTTTGCCCTGTCCGTATCCAGTCTCACCGATTCCTTTTCCAGCCTGTGCCTATTTGTTTCATTGCCACAAGCATTTTGTCCAGCTATTTCCTCTTCTTCTAATATCTCCTCTATTCTGGCTGCCTGTAGAACGCCTCTGTTCTTAAAAATGTTACCATTTTTTTTTTTAAGATTTATTTTTCATTTATTTATTGATACCCCTTGCTGCTTGTGCTCGCTGTGTCCATTTGCTGTGCGTCTTTCTGTGTCTTCCTGTCTCCCTCCATTGGGCCGTCTTGCTGCACCAGCTCGCCCTGTGCGAGGCCCTGAGCTCACCGCCCGACGAGGGAGCTCCTTCACCAGGAGGCCCCGGGTTCCATATGGTAAACGGGAGCCCAACCAGTTGAGCCACAGCCGCTTCCCCTGTTACCACTTTTAAGTTTTTCCTTTTGCTGTAAATACTTTCTTGACCTTGATCCAAGGAGAATAATCATTTATTTTAAAGAATTCCTCTGGCCCCCCACACACTGCCATCATGGTGCCCCCCATATTCTGTTTCACTTAATTGCTTAAATGTTTGTTTCCACCTACCAACCTGGGACTAAAACAAGGATAATATTAAAGTCAGCTGTCCAGTACAATGTCTGAGAGAAATGAAGTCCCCAGGAACAGTTGGGAGAGTTGAAAGAATAGGTAACAGGATAGGTAAAACCCTAAAGATATTGACAATAGAACTGTGAGTGTTTGAGAGCTGGATTCCGAGATCAGGGTTCAAGTATGCATGCCCTGGAAATTTTTATATTCTTTCAAACACTGTGAAAGAAGTAATGAGAAAATGCATTTAAAGTGGTTGGGGAGGAAAATAATACATGCAAGAATTTGGTGGTATATCATTATAACATTGCATGAATTAATATTTTAATATTATGTATTATTCCCATAAGCTAGATTTCTAAAATTGCAATTAAGGGCTAAGAATATATTCGCTTTTTAAGATGACCAATGTAGTTTGAAAATGGCATTCATCTCACGGCTGCACTGGATGCTGCTACGACAAGCACTGTGAAGACTCAGAGAGATGAATCACCCTGTTCTTAAGCCACTGAGTCAAAACCCAGTCCTGGGAGACAGAATGTGCTGGCAGAACTGAGGCTCCGAAATTGAGGAAAGATTAGGCCCTCTGTGATTGCATAGGGGAAATAGAGCAACTGGGATAAATCTTTCCCAAATATGCTACAAAACCAGGGAGGAATAATTTCCTCAAATGGAACTTGGTACTGCTGTGAAATGGAATACATGCTGGACAGCACATAAAGGCCGAGATCTACTCCATTCACAAAATAATAAAATCAATCTAGTGAAGAATCGTCCATCCTCTGATTTCAAGATACAATTATCTGTTATATTTGAAATTTTGTGATGCTTTTTCCATACCCATTCTTGATGATATTCATTTATCGCCAACATAAGAAAATTCATTCGAATTATCTTGAGTTTATTCATAAAAGGTTTTAGCAGAAAGGAAGTATGACTTTTCTTTAATTATTAAACAAAATGAACTAAATAAAAATCCATGAAGCAAAGGAGGTTTCTTAGAGCTAAAATTCTGTGGAATGATTGATACAAGTCAATCTGAATTTCTTAGTGTGATAATCAAAATAAAGAACCTTAGCTGAGATAAATAGAATTATCTTACTAAATTCTATTTCGTTTTCCACCCTTATGCATGTTAAGCCTAAAATAAAAGGACCACAAGTTTGTAAAATACTGTAAAACACCATTATTTTTGCAAAGCCTTTATCTGTAGACATTATTTTCCATTCAGCAGTTGTTTGAAAAAACTAACTCAGTTATAATTTATAGTGCCCAAAGCACAAACAAGCTTATAGGCAAATACTCTTTTATGTAACTAGCTTTTATCAATAAAAGAAAATTCTCTCTATATATATTTTTTCATTCTCTCAACTTTATCAAATTACCTGAAATATCTGAGATTTGGGTTTGGATCCCAGCTTGGCCACTGTGAAATCTAGAGAAATTATTTTAACCTTAATAAATCTCAGTTTCTTCTCTCTACAATGGAAATAATAATTGAAACTATCTGGAAAAAAAAAAGGTGTTTTGGGAGATTAAATTAGTTAAATACGTATTAAAAGGCTTATCACACTGGCCAGAACATTATTGGGATTCAATAACCAAATTGGCTATCAGCACCATCATTGTAAGCTCTGCAATTACTTACCCACGTTATGACTTATCTATAAAATATGTTTTGAAAAACGTATATTTGGTGTCTTTTCCTATACTAAGCTGTCTAAAATTTAATTCAATCTTAATTACATTTTCTGCGGTAGAGGACTTTTTCTAGATATTAAAGGAAAAGAGGGTGTATTAACACACATAAGAATGGAATGGGAAATGCTAATTGCAGAAAGCTGGGCAGACTTTATTTCTAAACTATTCTACTGAAAGAGAGAAGTGCCTTTTACCTTGGAAATGCATATTTCTCTACTCCTTGTTAAGGAAAGTACAATAAAACCTAATTTAAAAGTTAATTTTCATGAGGGAAAAACGTGAAATTAGAGACTCTCACCTCATTACTGTTCACAAGAGAAAGCTCATAAACATAACAATTCAGTGTAATGAAATTGTAAAGGGTTATTTCTTCAGGACTGAGAAAAGGCACCAAGATACACACAAAAGATGGAGTACTTCCATTAAGTCTATTTGTTTCAATAAAAGGAGATTATACAGTGACCTTTTCTTTAGCTGCCTTGGTTTCTCCATTTTTAATCATTATGCAAGATGTGGCAGGAATGCTTGCTGACACTGCTCCTCAGGGGGCAATTAAGAGAGGAATGAATTCACTGGAAGCTGCAAATCACTTCTTGTTACTCCCTAGAATGACAGGTGAGGGGCCGGCATATTTGGACTGTCAAAGCACTCTTCCGAGGTTAAGTAACACAAGCATCTGTAAAGTTTTGGTTAAAGAAAATTACATATCTAAAAAGTATAAAAGATACATTTATAATATTAGCTACAATTAATGCTGTCTCGTACAACAGAATTATAGACCTTCATTTATCATTTTGTATATTTGTATAAGTAATTCTGTTCTTAGCAAATGGGCTGTTTGGATTTCGCCTATCTTGCTCTTTCTATTTTACATCTCCAATATATTTTACTTTGCTAGGGCTTTTATTTTTCAAAACTTAAAAACCAGTAATAACAGCTCTAATTTTTACATAAAGGGATTAATTAAAATTAAACTATCATGTTGATTTTTGGTGAAATATTTGCCCATATTTTAGGGAAAGTATTCAGAATAAAACGTAATGAAAACTTTATTATTTAGTATATGCAGCTTTAGCTGCTATAACAGTCTCTCCGTTCTTAGTAGTTTATCACAGCAAAGGTCTGTATCATGTCATGGCCCAATGAAGGATGGGAAGGGGGCTTCTTCTTCATCCTGGGTTTTTGTTTCCTCCCCTTAGACCCCAGAGTTTTCCACTAGATCCTCTGCATCCTTATTAGAAGTTACCCAGGAGAGACTGAGAGGAGGGGGAAGAGGGAGACAGGGAGGGGAGAGGAAGGGAAGAGAAGTGAAGGAAGACAGTGTGACAGAACAAAAAGTAGTTTTTCTGAGGTCAGGCCTTTAGGTTGCACATATAATTTACCCCCATATTCCACTACTGAGAAATCAATTCTGTGGTCCCATTCAATTGTCAGGGGTAAGGTATGTGGTCTTGTGATTTTTCCCAGAAAGATGAAGAATACAGATCATGCTGGATATTAGCATTCTCTGTCAGAAAATGTTTCCTCTGACAGTTCTTTATTTCTATAGATTTCAAATTGAGTTAAAATCAAGTAAAATGATAATTAAACATTACATTACTGTTGATCTTCCTTGAGAACAGTATCTATTATTAAATATTTGTAAAATGTATGATCACTATGACTACACCTTTCTTAGCTAAGACCTTAAGGACAAAAACACAATACTTACAAATATCTACAAACGATATATATGTGTATGTGTATATGTACACATAATTATATACATTATTGACACTCACTCCCTTACTCATCTCATCCATTCTCATTGCGTTCAAACTCATCTAAGCACTTAGGTCCTCCAAACTGACAAATCAGCAGCCTACACCTTTTCTCTGAATTGCAGTCTTTTATACCCAGTTGTCTCTTTGACTCACTCACTTGCATGTACAGTCTCATTTAATGGACATTGTTTTGGATGCTGGGCTCCTCTCTTTCCTTATCTTACTTCTTAAACATAACCTGTCAGTCCTACCCTCAAACTCTAACCGGAATCTGACCACTCGCAGTGATATCTCTGTGGCCCAATCCACTATCACTTCTCTCCTACCTTGTAAAAATAACTTTCTAACTGCTCTCTTCTTCCGCACTTAAAGTTTATTCTCAAAGAAACCAGAGTGATCCTGTGTTCCCAGGAGGGATTGTCCCTTTAGCCTGGTACGTGTAGTTAGCATGTAACTACATGTGAACAAGCAAATAGAATTCTTTGTTTTTTGTTGTTGTTTTATTGTTGTTTCTGAAACATAATCTGAGAAAGCAGACTAATATATCTAAAATAACCTCTATTTTAATTACTTTTAAATTGCCTATCTCGTGCACTAAAATATTAATTTCATGATTACAGGAGTTTTGTGTCTTTCTACACTGAGTTATTCCCATTGCCTAGAGAGTGGCTAGCATAAAGAGGGCTCTACTTCTATAACCAGCTGCTGAAAGAATGAACATTTAGGATGGGTTTTCTCCCAGTTTATATGGGCCAGGGCATATTTTAGGAGTACCGGGTTACACGAAATTAATCTGAGCTCAAGTTGATTCAATAATAGGGTTAAATTTCTAAGTACTATTTCTTTAAAGTCTGATTTTCAGGTATCTGCCAACCATTCAGGGTTAAATTACTTCAGTTCATAATTATTTTCGGATGATTATTTGTACTAAAGAGACAACAGCTAAAGGCTAAAAGACCTTTAACATTTAATAAAAATAAAATCTAGAGAAGGGATTTTAAGTCTAAACAATGACTTTTAAAATAGAAAGTTATACCCTTTAGATTCTCAAAAACTTAATATCATGGAAAAATAATAAATCTGGGAAATAAGATGTTTTCTGATTCTGGTTCTGACTAAAAAGCTTTTTTGTGAGTATAGTTAGGTTAGCTTGAGATCTGTAGAATGAATGGTTACTCTACATGAGTATTTTTCAAATGCTTTTTAAAGGGGTAGACTTTTTTTCCCAGATGTTAGTAAATTGATAAGTAGATTGAATGTGGATAAGGGATATAGTCCTTCTCAACTGCAGGTCCCCAATTTCCTTGGGAGGAGACTTTCACTGATATCTCTAGATACCCCCACAAACTACAATATGTGATTTCTAAGATTCCTTTGGGTATGTCATTCTATGATTCCATCAAACGCTACCTCTTCAGAAAACTTCTATCCTTTTATTTCTAAGTAGTGTTGTGGAAATATGGGTTTTATTTCTAAATTGCTGAAATGAAAAAAGAATCCTTTAAGAAATATTGCTGTTCCATGAAAGAACCGTCCCCTTCCAATTGCATGAAAGTTACTGATATAGTCAAAATTCTCTTTTGATATGAATTCTAGGAGCATCTGAACTTTAAATCTTACAAAGTTATCTTTGTAATATATAAGACAAGAAAAGCAACCTTCTAGAAATGCTGCTATGTATATTGTTTAAAGATGTGTGATATTTTAATACATATTTTAAAATACAGAAGGGGAGAATAAACTCTTTATGGACTCTTGGCCACAGTAACCACATGGAGCCACTTATACCCTCCCTTGTAATTTACTTACTTGCGCTCTAGACAAATTTAACCTACTGCAGTTGTTTGTGATTCAATAGAGTAAAAAGTAGGAAAAACATTTCTTTTAGAAATATATTTGAAAGAAATAATTTTGGCCCATTTATAAAATTTATGCATATAATACACATATAATTGGAAGCTAGACCCGAAAACCTGTGCCAAAGATGTAAGATTTCTGAACTCAAAAAGGGAATATCAATCTGATAGCTGCATGGAAGATCCCCCAATTAAACCTTCTCAACACAACCTGAAGTAAAGTATCTAAAAGCAAGGGCTGGCATCAGATGAAAGGGAAGGAAAGATCAGGAGAAGGGAAAAAGAAGTTATATGACTTTCTGAAATGAAAGTGTTGTAAATTAATTAATTTGTGCCCCTTCCATTGAATATAAGCTCATTGAGATTCTCCTCCATCCTGCTAAGTACTGTATCATCAGTTTCTAAAACAGTATGTTTGATATAGCAGTTGTTCAAGATTTTATTATTGCGCAAATACATGAATTGGTCAATTGAAGAGAAGAGCCCCATGGAAAGAATGAAGTAGCAGTGAATATGTCTAGTTACAGATGGGATTGAGAAGCATACATTGAACCTGCAAAATTCATTGTAAGAAATGGTGTAAAATTACTGGAATATTATTAAATTTCTTTATTACTTTTTAAAGGCAGCATATTTTGTTTCTTTTCAAGGAAAGATAAAGGAATATTAAACCAATGTATTTTAAAATGACTTAGGTGGTATGAATTGTGAAAACTTCCTAAAACTAATATAAATGATTAAAGCATGAAAGCAAATTAATTTATGATTTAAAAAGAGACCTAAGGTAGTTAATCCACTATAGGTTAAAAAATGCCAGAGTTGGTTCACAGGTGTTCAGGTAGAAAATTAAAGATGTAATTAATTCAATTGTAAGAGTAGATTAAATACTGAAGACAAGCTTTATAACCATGAAATTTATCAGGAAATGGACTGAACTCTTTAGGAATGGATGTATATTTTGTATTCTGAGTCTTTAAAATGAGTGTATTTAGTACTTAAGAACACCCTAAAGGGAATAATGCTTTATTAAGAGCAGAGTTGAATAGATGAACTAATATAGTTTCCATTCCTAATGCTTCTTATGCTATCAACCTTTCACTAAAAAGGGATGTCAATCTAATAGTCTCATAATTACTACATGGGTCATTAGGTTACATTAAATGGAAAACCAGATGTTTCCATTTAAAGGAGAAATTAAATATTATATAAAATATTGAATTTTAAAATTTATATTTTAGTGAAAAATACAACCTGCAAGTTGTGGTTGAAAGAAATTATTTTAGTGAGTTCAAAATAAACCTTTATGGTAAGAATTTTGTTTTTCTGGGATGGCATATAAATGTTTATGATTAAATTAGTGTGTTTTAATTTGAATAATAAGTATCAAAATGTTTTAAAATTTTTGATTTCCAAATTAAAAAGAATAGGGAAAATTTTCACTTTAAACACCAAACATATAAATATATGCATCTATCACAGATCTTTCCATATTTTAACCTGTTAGCTTCAGTCATGAGTACATTAGACATGATGTATCACTGTTTCATCACAAGTCAGAGATTGTCTATCAGATAATGTAAAATATTTCATAATTACTAAAAAGTGAAATTTTCTGCATATGGCTCAAAAGATGGAGCTCAAATATTGATTCAAATAATAGCTTGCACAATTTGTAGTTGTGTGATTTACAGCAAATTATCTCTTTAAACATTGGTTTCCTGTTTAGTGAAAAGTAAATAATGTTTTCATGTATGATATGAGGATTAAAGAGAATATTTAAAAATTAAATAAAAATGAGAAATACCACAAAACATGAATTGGGTTATTAATGAAGTAATATTAAATTTAAAGTTGAGGTCTAAAACATGCATGAGAAGAGATAAACAGCAATTAACACCCCATTAATACATAATTTCTTACTATCAAGGATTAATTTATATTTGGTACACAATCAAAGCCTGAAGATTAGATACTAAAAAGGGGCAGGGTATCTGCCAAAGACAAACTTCTTTTATTTGGCTCTTTTTTAGAGCCTTCAGGATGCTGCTTATTCTCAGATTTTTACTTAAAGGGAAGACATATAATTTAGATTTCTCTTTAATGAATTAAACCAAAGTAAAACTAAAGAACATACTTATCATTGCTTTTACTTAAAATATATATATATTTTTTCCTAGTAAGTTGTGATTTTTTGTTATATTCAGAGAAATTATGCAATGTTTAAGTTTATTATTTATAAAAAGTGAACAGCATTTGTTGTAATTTTCAAAGAAATTAGCTAATAATTATAGACTTAATTTTATAAATATAATTTTTTCCACTAAAGAAAGACTTGTATATATATTTAGGTAAATAAATAGATACATAAACAAGTAGTTACATGGGTATTTCATATAAATGAAATTGGGTATTTCATTTATATGAAATACCCAATTCGTATTTTGTGGTATTTCTCATTTTCATTTAATTTTTTTATATTCTCTTGAATCCTGACATCATACATGAAAACATTATTAGTGGCAGTATTGCTTTTATTTAACTTAATGTAATGAAAGTCTACAGTTAACATTAGAACTACTTTTTAAAAACAAGTTAGAAGTATTTCTTTACTTACATTAAACAGTGTTTATGCAATCAGTTATCACTATGAATATACCTAATCTTCAAAAAAATATTAACAACTCAAATTCAGCAATATATAAAAAACTTAATACATCTGACCAAGTGAAATTTATCCCAAGAATGTGAAAATGTTTCAAACATTGATTAATTACAAAGTAAATCAATGTTATTCATCATATCAACAAAATAAAGAAAAAAATATGTGTTCATCTCAATAAAAAGCAATTAAAGGGAAGCAGATGTGGCTCAAGTGGTTGGGCTCCCATCTACCATACGGGAGGCCCTAGGTTTGCTTCCCGGGCCTCCTGGTGAGGGCAAGCTGGCCCATGCCTGCAGAGAGCTGATGGCCCGTGCCCGTGGAGAGCTGGTGCAGCTAGATGACACAACAAAGGGAGACAAGCAGACACAGAGGAAACGCACAGCAGATGGACAGAGAAAGCAGACAGACAGCGAGCACAAGGGGGGCGGGGTATAAATTAAAAAAAAAAAGCAATTAAAGCATTGAAAAACCTCCAAAATTCATTTGTTATATAAACACTCAGTAAATTAGGAATAGAATGGAACCTCCTTCAACTAAAAAAAAGTATTTTATAGAAAACTTACTTATAAGGTCATCCATCATTCTTACTGGTGAAAAAGAGTAATTTCTCCCTAAGATCAGAACCAAAAAGGAGGTCTCTTTTTTTTTTTAACCATTCCTGGTCAGTGTTACACCAGAGGTTCTAGAAAATGAAATAATGAATGAAAAATTTATAAAAGGCATACACATTGCCAAAAAGAAATACATTTTTCTGAATTTGCAGAAAATATGGCTATTGCCATAGAAAACGTAGTACATGCACAAACAAGCTACTAGAAATAATAAGTGAGTTTAGAAATGTGGCAAAATTTAGTACAGGTACTTCTATATATTAGCAATGAATAGCTGGACATTTAAATTAAAATAAATTAAATGTAAATTAAATATGTAAATATATATTTTATAGATATAATTACATATACTTCATAAAATTTGAATTTAAATAAAATATAAAGGAACTAGAATAGCCAGAAAAATTTTGAACACTAAGCACAAAGTTGGAGGAGTAATACTATCTGTTATCAAGACTATAAAGCAAAGTAATCAAGATGTATGGTTGAAAGAACAGAGTAAGTCAATGGAACTGAATAGAGAGTCTAGAAATAGACTTATAGATGTAAGGTCAATTAATTTTCAACAAAGCTGTGAAGGTAATTCAATCAGTGTTGTAAAATCTTTTTAATGAAAGGTGCTGGAACAATTGGACATTCATGTAAAAATGCATACACACTCTTACACAGTCTCCAAAAACTAACTCAAGATAAATTACAGATTTAATTTAAAATATAATATTGTAAAACTTCAAAAAGAAAATGTAGGAGAAAAATGTATGACCTTGGGTTAGGCAAAGATTTTTTAGATGGTGTGGCAGTTTGGCAGTTTGATACACTTATGAATTCTAAAAATAGATATTGGATTTTGCTTGAAACTGGTCTGTTCATCTGGGCATGGTTAAGTCATGATTAGGGATTTGATTGGGCCATGTCAGTAGGGTGTTGAGTCCCGTCCCTTGGTGGGTGGGGAATCAAAGATAAAAGACATGGCAAAAGACAGAGTTTGAGTGTTTTGTTGTTGGAGTTCTGATGCTGAGATTTAATGCTGGAGCCCCGGGAAGTGAACACACAGAGGAGCTTGGTCGAGAGGGAAGAGAGAAGGCCCCGGGCGGAGACACAAGCTGTTTGCCTGAGAGTCTACAGCTGGGCTTGTGGAGTGAGGCAAAGCCTAGAGAGCCTCATAGTCTACAGCTGACCTTGTGGAGGAAACAGAGGAGCTGAGCCCAGAGACAAGCAAGCCCTGGGAAGAGAGGAACCTGGGAAGCCTGAACCCTCTCAGACATCAGCAGCCATCTCGCTCCAACACGTGGCAATAGACTTTGGTGAGGGAAGTAATTTATGCTTTACCGCCTGGTAACTGTGGACTTCTACCCCAGATAAATACCCTTTATAAAAGCTCCACATTTCTGGTATTTTGCATCAGCACCCCTTTGGCTGACTAATACAGATGGTGATTTGTTGCCACGTGCAGGCTCTTCTCCACGGACCTCACTGAGTAGACACCAAAGGATTAGGGTGGTAGAAAGAGCCCTGGAAAAATGCCCTGGATGGTGGAGGCCTTGGGGAAGAAACAGCAGTCTCTGTGGAGAAGGCACAAGAACCCTCTGGACCCCCTCCTATGTCTCTGCAGTGGAACAAAAGCCTTGTAAGGGGAAAGGGCAAAAATGCTTTCACCATTAAGGCCCTGGTGAAAAGCCCTTGCAACTGGAGGGGGGAAACAGAAGCAGCAAAGACCCTTTCCCTCTGGGCATTGGGCAGGAACGTGTCCTATGTCGAGGCGTGCAGCTGAGAGACGAGGGTATCACTGGGAAGTCCCCCCCACCCCAAGACCCTTGGACACAGTGCTAGCCTAAGCCTGAGGCGTTGTCGGAAGAGAACACGCCCTTCCGGCGCCCCCCTCAGGCTGGAGAGCACGCAGCACCGAGTGGCAGCAGGCGGCTGCTGAGAGCAGGACGCCAGCGTGGGCAGATCCTCTCACGTGGTAAACACACATAACAGCGGACGCCTTGAAGCCCCTGCTGTTCCAAACCCGGCAAAACTTCTGACACCTTGACTCCATGCCCACACTAACGGACTAGCCGAAGAAAAGGCATGCTGACTTCCAGGCATAATAAAATTAATTATCTCTGCGTATACTCTCTCCACAAGATGACTGACTTTCAATACAAGAGTCTGAAGTATACAAAAAGCTATGGAAAAAAAGCACACACACACACAAAAAAACACTTTCAAGAGATAAAGCAGTCATAGGGCCAGGATAAAAACTATTAGAATTAGCACACAGATAATCTAGAGTCACTATAAATAACATGTTAAAGGCTGTAGTGGAAAAGGGGGATGCCAGCATAATCAGATGAGTAATTTCAGCAGAGAGATGGAAACCATCAGAAAGAATCAAATGAAGATGCCAGATGGAAAATACCTATAATGGGCTCATCAGCAGATTCTCAACAGCCTAGAAAAGAATCAGTGAATTTGAGAAGAGGCCAATTCAAACTGTAAAATTGAAACCCAAACAAATAGTGAAAAAACAAAATAAATAAAGCACATAATCATGTAGTACAGAGCGTCCAAGAGCTTGTCTAAAGTAAGTCAAAGGAAAGAAATAATTGAAGAGAAATCAATGGAACTGAAGTAAAAGAACAACAGCGAAAACTATTGAAATTAAAATATGGTTCTTTGGAAAACAATAAAATTTATAGAACTCTAGCCAGACTGACTAAGAAATAAAAGAGAAAAGATACAAATTACAAAGATCAGAAATACAAGTGTGGCATCACCGCAAAACATATGGATATTAAAAGGGTACAAGAGATGCTATAATTAAAATTTCTAGATGTTAATATCATAGGCAAGATCATTTTGGTCAATTTATTTTTCAATGAGATGAACAATTAGGCATTTGAAAATTCTATAAAATCCAGATAGATTACTATAAATACTAATTATTCTTATTTTGTTCAGCTTTGATCATCATTGGCAGAGGTGCCTCTATTTTCTCTACTCCCACTACTCCATTCTCTGTGCCAGACCATGTCCCTAAAAATAAATAAATAAATAAATAAATACATAACTGTCATTTAAGATGATGTTAGCTATAGATGTACTTTATCAGATTAAAGAAATTTCTTTTCTGAGTTTTTGGAGTTTTCTTATTATTATTATGAATGGCTATTTAATTTTTTAAATGTTTTTTTCTTCATTTATTGAGATAATAACTCACTTTTTCTCCATTACTCTATTAATGTAGTGAATTGCATTGGTCAAATTTTGAATGTTGACCTGTCCTAGCATTTTGAGGATAATTCCCACTTGGACAAGCTCTAAATTTCTCTATAAGCACCGTGTTGCTGGCATTCCACAAATTTGATAGGTTGTGCTTTTATTATCATTTAATTATAAATATGTTCTAAATTTTGGTGATTATTTCTTTGGATACATGGGCTATTTAAAAATAGGTTGTCTAATTTCCATGTAATTTTTATATATGATCCACTTTAGACATGTCTTCTTGTCTGGACAGTTATCATCTACTGTCAGTAAAATCTGTCAAAAATCTTCTTGTCTGGACAGTTATCATCTACTGTCAGTAAAAAGAGGAGCTAGGTGAACCTAGCTCCTCTTCTTGGCCAGACAATTGAACTGTAAAATCTTGGTCACATATCAACACAAGCTCTATTAGAAAGGAGAACCCTTTCACTCAAATGTCCTTTTTCTCAATCAGTCACAGAAAACCTTGTTAATTAGAATATATTTTAGAATCTTGAGGAAATATGAAAAGTTCAACATTGAGTAGAAAAGCTGCAACTACTCTGCAAACAAACAAAAATTGTAATCTGCAGTCTATAAGTATGTGTGTTTCTGTAAGTCTCAGTAATGCCACTTCCAATAATTTATAGTCAGTAACGTTTTTGTTAGCTTTTATACATAAAAAAGTTTGCACACATTTATTTTATCTTTACAATTATAATATAAATTTATTATTATTATTACTATTCACATATTACAAGTTATATAACTGGGTCTCTAAAAGAATCTCAGATAATACAATTTAGAAATGAACTTTGAACCCAGTTTTTTTATTCTGTATAGTTTTTACTCCAATTTACAATCATTCTAAACAGTGATTTGTCCTAAAATGTAACACCAGTTTTACAGGACAGACCTGGAGTAACAGAATTCCTTCTACAAAAAGTTGATGAAAATGCCCCTGGCTTCTTTCTGTAAGCTTATACATTTCCTTCCTTTGTAGAAATACTGCCCTTGGTTTAACATTATTAACATCAAATAATCAATAACAGAATCTTGTCAAGTAATCAATAACAGAACTGTAAATAGAATCTGAGTGCAATGCAAATTTCCATTTGCTACTTATCAATAGCCTAAAACACAATAGAAGATTTCTTCCTAAGGGCCTTGTGAACTGAGTTTTGCAATAAAATATGTTATTAATCACAGGCTTCAAACATGCCATGCCTTCAATTTCCCAATGATCTTCAACTCTTGGTTTTAGTTTTAATGTTTTAAGAGAAGCAGTTAATGACAATTTCTTTTCAGTGACAGCCAGTAACTCCACACAAAGGTATTCAAGTTTGTGCCACCTCAAATAAACGATTGATCCAATATGTTTCAATTCTGCAAACAACGTTTCCCTGGATACCCTAAAAACAGAGAAAGGCTGAAATGACACTAATGTGCCATTCTGTTTTCAGTGAGTGTCTTTGTTTGTTTAGTTGATTGAGTCAAGTGAGGGCATTGAGATAAGACTATTTACACTGCTCATGAAGAGAAAGGGAGAAGGGTGTCAGCAACCCACAGAAGAACTAGCCTGGTGTTTCTGAAAAGATAAGCAGAGAAGAAGAAGGACCATCTATCAAAATAGAGTTATGTGCCTTTAAGTAACTTCTGCTGCTCAAATTGAGAGGACATTGTGGGGTCTCCTCCCAGCCAATGAAAAGACCACACAGCTCTGAAACAGTAAACATTGTTTTTTGAGTGTTTATTTTGTTTCCTTACCTTACTGTGAACAATTCTCCACTATATTTTAGAAAAGATACTACGGAGAATATTTTCTCTCTTGCTTTTAGTTGACAATCATAGGGTGCACCTTCCTCAATCTGAAAGAAAGAATTAGAAACATGGTTCTTTTAGATGCTCATTTCATCAAGGCTATTTTACAGTCTGTGTTATACAATTTAAAAACTTATTCAGACTATGAAATGGACTTCATGAAATGGACAACTAATAACAAACATAGTTCTGGTCAACGATTTTCTTCTCCGCTACCAACCACTCAGGATGCAGAAACAAATAAAGTTTTTCTCAGCATCTCAGAATGTCAGTTTGGCTGTCCACACCTAGTTCAGCCCACACCTCAAAAGGCTTAGTAAAGGTTTTCTTCCAAACATATCGTTCTATCGAAGAGGAATTCTAGTGGATAATGCTCTCTCACCTGGACATAACGTGGAAATTGTAGGCAAATTTTATGTCAGTAAACCTTTACAGTGCATTATTTCACATCTAGTTTTGAAAACATTGCAAGTGATATTAGATAACATTTGAGTAATGTCCTTCTCTAGTTGAAAAAAAAATTGACAAAAGTTCACCTAGCCTCTGTAAATCCTAAAACTATAAAAAATATTTAGCAAGCACATGTGTATGCTTTCATCAGGTCCTGTGGAAGAAATAACTGAGAACAATTGTCCTAGGATCATTTAAAAGAATATTACTAGCTCATCAATACTATTTTGATTATTTTTTAAATTAAAGATTGAGTAGAAAAATATGTTGTGAGATCATGAAAAATTAAAATATCCTTCCAAATGCCTGGTTCCTTTAAGCCAGAAGTAATACATAGTTATTTTCTGAAAGAAAATAGCAGACAGACTTTTAAGGATATGGGAATATTTCACTCATCAAAGAAGTGCCTGGCATGTAATTTATTCTTGTGAACAAATTGTGAAAAATGAAAAAAAGAAAGAAAAGAAGAAAATTTTAAAAAATATATTTCCTTTCTTATCTCCACCTTTGCAAAAGCCACTCCAAGCAGTGGTAGTGGT
>JAQZBX010069333.1:0-15590 GCA_029593785.1 Cabassous unicinctus | reverse complement strand
AGAAAACCAGGCATGAAATCATTTCAGCCCCCCAATCCCATGTCCTCACCTTCCAGCCTTCCACATCCACACACACCTCCATTCCATTTGTGACTATTCCCTTCTACTTCCCGGTGGGGCTGATCCTCCTAGAACAATCTACATGACATTCACACACACACACACACACACACACACACACACAACTCTCCTCCACTCACTATACACACAGATTTTACTGTGATGCCTGAAGCCGTATAGAATCTCCTCTGGATAAACTGGAATTTTTTTATGTTCTCTCTCTCTCTCTCTCTTTCTCTCTGCCAGTGTTAATCATCTTCCAATGGAAAATCATTACCTTTAGAGTGCATTCGGGGTTCCTTGTGTTAGGAACTTAAGAATCCGAGGCGAGGACCCCCCCAGGCTTAGCTGTAGGGCTCAAAGGGAGCCAGCGCCCCCATCTGGGGGAGGGCCGATGGCTGTCCCAGGATTGCACCAGCATGTTCAATAGAGAAGAGGTTTTCTATATCTTCAAGCACTTATATCATAGTCTGTGTTCAAAGTGTAAACTGTACAGTAATCAGCCTTGTGTATATGAAAAATAATAAATACTATGCAAACCAATAGAAACACTTTAGCAGTATGTACAAAGCACTAAACAGCTCAGCTCCTGAGGACTTCTCCAGGCTGCGGGAGAAGGAGCTACAGCCTGTCCTTTCAGTGAAAGAGGAAGGAAGGGAGTAGGGCCAGCGAATGTATCTGCCAGTTCTTAGAAGTCAGTGACAAGCCCCAAGGTCGCCCAGAGTGTATTTGGTGCTCCAGAGGACGGGGGCTCGTGGGTGCCGGCACCAGGCTCTTGGCCAGCCAGCCTCAGTGCCCCCCGCCCCCCCTGCTCCGACCAAGCCCTTCGCGCCCCCACCTGGAGAGGCGGAGCGAGGGGACACCTCCCGACCACATGCCCAGGGGAAGGCAAGCCGGAGGAGGAGAGCGCAGCTGACGACCAAGAGCCAGGCTCCGGGTCAGGCCAGAAAGGAAACCGACAGCTGGCGGCTGTTCCTCGCTTCGGTGCCATCGGGGAAGAGCCTTAACGTTCCACCAGAGCCTCCGGCAGAGCGAGGCCCGAATCAGCACAATCCCGGCCCCGCCTGCCCCGGGCGGGCGCCCTCTAGGGCCAGGAGAGTGACTCTGGCAGGCTCTTCTCGCTCTCAAAAGAGCCACTGTGTGTGGAGGTCCAATCGCTCTTCCTCCCCTAACGCCCTTCCGAGGTGTCCTCGGGACACATTTAAACCTTCCGAGTAGCACAGAAGCCCCCTCAATGTCTGAGTCCCCAAGGCCTGCGCGGGCCTGCGACCAGACCCAAAGATCTCCCCGCCGCGAGGGGGCGGCCCCCCGGTGCCCTCTCCCGGGGCCGAGCGGGGATGGCTCCAGGGACCACGGAGCTCCCCCACACACACACGCCACGACGGCCGGCCTGCTCGGATCGACCTTGAGCTCCACAGACCCCACCGCCTGCGCCCCTGAGCCCGCCCGGGATCCAGCGCCCCCGCCGCCGACTTCCTTGTTTGTGCGGGGCGGGTTTTGCGTTTGCTTTCTCCAAGGGGTGGGGAGGGGGAGGAACGCAGAACTTAGCGGCCTGCGTTCTCCCTGAAGGCTCTGTCTGGGGAAACCCAAGCGCCCTCTCTCTGGGGATGTGCAAGGTCAGAGAGCTTCGGGAAAACTGGGCGCCCTCCCAGGGAGGCCCCTTCTGGCTCGGCTGTAGCGCGGCGCGAGGGAGGAGAGGCGCGCGCTCGTCCCCACCGCGGCCCCTCGCCTGGTGGACGCCGCCGCCCCGCGGCCCCGGGAGCCGCGGCCACAGCAGCCTCTGCCCCGGTCCCCCACCCCGGCCGGCTCCCGGGCCGCCGTCTTTCCCGGCGCGTCCCCAGGGGAGGGCCTCCAGAGCAGGGCCGCGCGGCTGGAGGTGAATTCGGTGAAGGCCCCAGGAAGACAGGCGCAGGGCTCGCCTCTCCCGCCTCCATTCTGTCCCTCCCTCCCCCGGGTGGCCGCTGCAGCCGAACCCAGTAGCCCCTCTTAGAGCCCCGCGTGGGTCCCGCGGCTCCGGGCTATGCTTTGGCCTCTTCTGCTCTGTCTGGCATGGCTGCTTGGCCCGCCGGCCCCAGGCCCTCGGTGGCATGGCTGCACGCCCCAGTTGCTAGTAGGAGCTGTTAGGGGAGGAGTTTGGGGTCTCCACATGATGCCTAGAGAATGCTGCAGTCTGCACATTAGATGCTTTTTAGAAGTTTTGAAATTACCTTGATTTTTTTAATTGTTATGAAAACGACTCTTTTCTTGACTCTCCCAAATGCTCTGTTATCGAGAGAGAACCCCCTCTCCCCACTCTGATGTATAGACCATTGTCCCTACACCAGCTGAACAAATGTCAAAATTAATAAAGAAATTGACTCACGGTACAGGGCTCCTTCTCTCCTTCCTGGTTCATCTCTGGGGGGGGTAGGGGGGTACTGGGACAGGAGTGAAGCCTGGGTTGGGGAGTGAAGGGGTCTGAGGGTGAGATCAGCCCACGGGGAGGCCTGCACCCCAGGGAGGTACCCACCAATGTCCACTTCCTCCAGGGAAGCCTGGGCAGCCTCTCCATCAGGACTGCCCCCTGGGAGAGGCTCCAAGAGGTGGCAGAGCGACTTCTGTGCCACCTGATGGCTACCATGAAATGGGGAAAGGTCTGAGATGTGGGGGCACCGTAAACCACCAGGGTGCTGGCTGGTCCCACAGGGGGGCCCCCTAGCTCAGCCTGTAAAGGCATCTGACCCCTGCACTCAACGCCACTCACAAGTTCAAGAAATTGCCCTGCTCTGCAGAGAAAAGGGTCTGGGTTCTGTTCCGAACCAGGAGTGGCGCTTTGTGCAAGGCTGGTCACCAAACTGGCCTCAGTCTGACAGTTTCCTCATCTGTCAAATGAGGGGCTGGGCTAAGTGATTGCAAAAGCCTCTTCCAGTTTGGTCATCCTGGGATTCCTTTGTCAGGCTTGGCATTAAATAAGAATCAGATTACTGGCTGCAGCTTTTCTTCCTCATAAGCTCCCAGCATTAGGGGGTGACTGAGTCACAGTTGCAGGGTTCCAGAGCACCTTCAGCCCCCAGCCTCCTCGAAGCTTCTCTCAGAATCCGCAAGGCCACCTCGACCAGTGGGCCGATCACAGCAGTGCACCATCACCCAGAGGGCTTTTTAAAAGCACAGATTCTGAATCAGAATTGCCCGGTGCAAGATGAAGTGGGGACAGCGGAATTCAGTTTCCCAAGTGGTTGTGATGTGCAGCCTGGGAGCAAAGCTAGCTCAGACGAATAGAACCTTTTTTGTTGTTTTTCATCCCGACTTCTAGAAAAATCATTTCCACAGCCTTTGTGAGGTCTTCCTTGCATCAACCTAAATCATTTGTGCTACAGAGAGCACGGCTCAGAGACCGGTATAGTCATAGGCAGATAAAGGCAGCAAGGGACAAGTCAGGCTCTGTGTGAGCAGGGAGCCCGTCCTGAGCCCCTGGGCCCTCTGCCTCCCTGCTGGCGAAGGCCACCTCTTGTCCCCCACCTGCCAAGTACAGACCACAGGAAGTGAGCGTGCCGAGCCCTGCAGAGCCCACAGCCTGGTTAGAAAGGGCTGTGGGGGCTGCCTGACAGAGGAGGGACAGAAGTCCCTCTGTCCAGCAGAACTATTTTTCCTGTCATTTTGCATGTTGGGACCAGTGGCATGCTGGTTTCCATTTTTAGAGAGACACTCCGAGGAAGAACGCTGCCTCAATGTGTACAGAAATAACTCAAGTACCAGGAACCTGGGCTCTGACTCCTCAGTAACTCAGTTTCCCTGGCTGTAAAATGGGAGGTCGCCCCCAGCAGAGCCTTGCATGGGTAAGAATTTTTAGAGAAAGGAAAGTATAGGAGTGCTCTGTGGTTCAGTCCAGTCCAATCCATCCAACCCATCAAGCAGATCCCGAGCACCAGCCAATGCCCTGACCAGGATCCACGGCCGAATCACCTGCCATCCCAGCTTTCAAACTTTCAAAGCCAGGCTGCACAGGGCAATTGCTGTAGCAGAGGCACACATGATCCCTCTGAAGCCCTGAGGGGGAGAGGAGGAGATTCTGACAGAGGGGATCAGGGAAGGCCGTTCCGAGGTAGAGGCTAGAACGCGTGCACAGCGCTGCCCCTCTCTTCAGCCTCGGTGGGCAGAGAGATGCACATGCACCGTTCTCAGAGTTCCCACCGACTCCCCGCTGCTGATGCAGGCTGCCCCTCTGCTCCAGCAGGCTCTCAAGCATGCCCCCATGTAGCAGGCATTGCCCCAGCTTCCACACTTACCTTGTCCCAGGACAGAAGAGGGAGGGGAAGCCTCCCTGGAGCTCAGCCTCTCAGCTCCCGGAATGCTTGAACATCCACACATGAGCCCCAGCCAGGGCAGCGACCTCCGGGCCCGGCCTCCTCTCTCTCAGGGGAGCACCTGCAGGAACTGTGACTCTCAGCTGCCTCCGGAGCTTCCGGGGTGGGGGGAGGCACCCACCTTTTACTAGATGCTGGGCAGACCAGGAGCAATGGACTCTGACAGACAGAGCTTCCAGAGAGCTAATTTTCCCCTCTCTCTCTCTCTCTCTCTCTCACACACACACACACACACACACACACACACACACACGCCCTGGCTGATTTTACAGTCAATCTTTCAAAGTGCAATTTGTCTAGGAAAAGCCAGTGTGAGGCCTGTGTGGGCTTCCACCAATGGCGACGCGGCTCCCGCAGCTCAGCCAGTCTGGGGCCCGTATTCTAATGGGCAGTATCTTTATCAGGGAAATGTTGGTTCTGTGAACTTAAAACTTCTCATGGAAGGTCCCCAGACCCAGAGGCAGAGGAGGGGTCTGAGCTGAGGTGCGGGGGAGCCACCCCTCTTCCAGGCCGGGGCAGGGAGAGCAGGAAGGCGCCCAGGTGAGGCCTCTCACCTGCCCCAGGCAGCTCCTTCCTTCCGAGCAGCTGACGCAGGTGCCCAGTTCCTGGGCCAAGGGTGGGGCCGGATGCTTTAGGTGGTGGGTGGCAGTCAGGGGCTCTGGGCCGGCTTTGACCCTCCAAGACCTGCCATGGGATTCGGGGCCAGCGTGTGGAATCACAGGCTTTAGGGACCTGAATTTGGGCGGCCAGGGCCCTGCCGCCTTCCGCCCCCCACGATCCCGGGGATCATGGAGTCCAACCTTCAGGGGACATTCCTGCTGAACAACACGCCGCTGGCTCAGTTCTCGGAGATGAAGGCCCCCGTGTGCCAGTACTCGGTGCAGAACTCCTTCTACAAGCTCAGCCCACCGGGGCTGGGGCCCCAGCTGGCCGCCGGGACCCCCCACGGCATCACGGACATCCTGAGCAGGCCCGTGGCCACGCCGAACAGCGGCCTCCTCTCCAGCTACCCCCACGTGGCGGGCTTCGGTGGACTCGGCTCCCAGGGGGTCTACTACGGGCCCCAGGTCGGGAATTTTTCCAAGGCTGGGAGCGAGTACCCCACCCGGACCCGGAACTGCTGGGCAGACACGGGCCAGGACTGGCGAGGCGGGCGGCCATGCACCAACAGTGAGTACAGGCAAAGCTGCACCCCTACCCACCCCGGATACCACCCAGACTCGGGGGAAGGAGGCAGAGGTGGTGGGGACGGGAGCTCTCTCAGGGCATAGGCGCCGGCGGCCCACCTTAGCCGCCATTAGCCCAGCTCTGGCACCCGGGTCCATTTCCCCAGCTCAGCGCAGGACCGAATTCTCCTCCTTCCCCACCCTCTCCTGGACACAGGTGTCCTGTCGGCCTTCACCGCCCCTTACTGCTACCACCTCAGCTGCCCTCCCAGGGAAACTGAGAGACAGTGAATCTGGTGGAGGCTACACAGGGTGCTGGCGGCTCTCCTACGTCTCCCACCCAGAGCTCAGGCCTCCCACCACTTCATCACACACACCCCCAAATCCAGTCCTCAGAATGCAGGAAAATCCTACCCCCAACAAGGAGACTTTGCCACTGCGTCACCTTCCCAAAGCACCCACACATGCCCTGGCATCATTCGGGCTGCAGAATCCTCCCTGACCTCACCCTGGCCCCTGCCTGAGAGCTCGGGAGCCCACCTGCCTCCTCAGGTATATAAGAATAAGAGCCACGGCCACGCAGCCTCCAGGAGCTGCTGCGAGCCAAGGGGAACTTGGCCCTGGCCGTTGGGGGGCTCTCCTCACCCCCACTCATTCCTGAGCCGGGGTTTTAGGAGAACCGATGGAAGGGGCTCATGATGCCAGTCGGGGACTGAAGGGGGTGGCAGGACATGCCCAGCCAGATGGGGCTTACCTGAGAGTCGGGGAGAGCCAGGGGTCTGTGGGAGCCACCCCCACACCCCAGGTCAGGCAGGGGCGAGGGCGGAGGGAACTTCCACTTCTGCCTGACCTCTGGCCTCCGCCAGGGCCAGCCAAGGACAGCCTGGCAAGCGCATCCGCCTGCCACCTGGTTATACCGCTCCAGGCCGTCACCACCTGGCAGCCCACTCCCCCTTCTCCCTGAAACTCGGGCAGTTAAATGGGAAGGGGCGGCCGATTGTGTAACGTGGTTTCGGGTGCTGAAGATGAGCCCCTAGCACTCTCTCTCACCTCCACCTCCCCCCACACCCCCCCTCCACCCCTCTACTCTTCAATCACAAAAGTACACACACAGGAAAATATCTAAGGAAGTCAGTGACTGGATTAGGCAGAGGAAGAAAACTGAAGATGATAGTCTCTCGGGAGGTTTTGCCCCCTTTCTGTACCTCAGTTTCCCCACTTGGAACACAAGGAGATAGAACATGGACTGCCAGGAGGCAATGAGGCGGGGCCGAAACGGGGGCCAGCTCTGCCGTCGAGCCCCTGCTGCTCTCCACCTGGCTCCTTCCCGAGCTGGCTGCCCTGGTGGGCCTGAGGCCTCAGGGTCCCCAGTCTCCATGCCCAGGCCCCCCCTGTGTGGTTAAGCCTCATGACTTCCAGATCTGGTGACAGGAAGAGAGCAGCTCCTTGGGGCTTGACACTCGTCCCCTCCTGGTTTTTCTGGAGACCTGAGAGTTTGGGGCTCAAGGGCAGGGAGGTAAGGAGAAATTCTCTGGACCCCAAGGGCCCTTTGTGAGTGGAACATGCCGATCCCCGTGTTGGTCACCTGGAGGGAAGTTCCTGAGACAGAGAGGAAACTCCTGTTGCCCCTCCACGGAAGGCCCGAGATGGAGAGGCACGAGACCCGGGGTCCAAGCTCTGGGCCCCTAAGTAGTAGCTATAACCTGGGGCAGGTCCCTTCTGAGAGGAGGAGACCCTGACCACTCAGACATGGCAAAGATGGCAGCCACTGTCTCCTGAATGTCAGGAACGCTGCTCTGGTGACAGGTGTCACGATGCCCCGGGCTACTCCAGCAGCTTCTCTGGGGGAGGGCGCTGGCCCCGAGGGAGAGGGAGAAGAGGGCACAGGCCCTGGGTCCCCACCCACCCGCTAACCCCACACCTCCTTCCTCCCGCCAGCACCGGACCCCCTGAGTGACAGCCTCCACAAGAAAAAGCACACCCGACCCACCTTCACGGGCCACCAGATATTTGCCCTGGAGAAGACCTTTGAGCAGACCAAGTATTTGGCTGGCCCTGAGAGGGCACGGCTGGCATACTCGCTGGGGATGACGGAATCCCAGGTGAAGGTGAGTCTGTGGGGGAGAAGGCGCCTGTCTGCCTCGGAATGGGGAGCCTGGCAGGACAGGAATGCCACTGCACGGGGGAAAGATGGCCAGCTCCTTCCCACTCCCTGGAATAAGGCTGTGCCCTTACCCTAGAGATTGTAATTAATGGCAGCAAGATAATGGCCATCGTCCTTCCAGCCCATTCTGAGAGCCTTATTTAATGCCCACAGCAACCTTGAGGTGAGTATTATTATCCATTTTACACATGAAAAGATCATCTCAGTTAAACCGCTTGCCCAGGGTCACCCAGCAGGTAAGTGACAGACTCAAACCCAGATCTGCAGGGTTCCAAACATGTTTTTCTCCTCGGCGGCACTGCCAGAAATTCCAAGAGCTGATGGTAGCCTCTAGACCAGATGAGAAGTCAGGGGCCCTGAGTTCAAGTCTGTGTCACTACCTCACAGAAGGAGCCGGCCTTAGCTTACTAACCTTTAAAACGAAGACGACACCTCCTGTCACCCACAGCCATCTAACTGAAGATCAGATGGCACACCCAGTGTATGAACTTCGTTGCCTGAGGCGAGCGCCAGGGAGGTAAACTCCGTGCTCTCATACTACACACCACGGGAGCCTGAGAGGGCCTCATAAATATGCCTTCGCAAACTGGCTTCTATCTCCTCAGACTTCCCAGGGGGCGACTTTTCCAAACTCTCAAGTCACAGCTCTCCTGAGAGACTTTGGGCAGGGGACCCCAAAGAAGAAAGCTTTGAGCTACGGCCTCAGTGCTTTCAGAACTACCTGGCTCTGTGAAAAGTGACAGGTTTATGGGTAGAAGAAGTAGCAGGGCCGGGTCGGGATGCCAAGTCTGGGCTTTCCTCACCAACCTCCACAGCCTCCCTCCTCGTCAACTAAGCAGTAACTCTGCTGAGTGAGGGCTTGATGGCTCTGGAGAGACGGAAAGGATGTGTGTTCCTCTCACGTATTTAGGTCAGGGGTTCCGTGGGCTTGAATTGAAAAATTAAAAAGAAAAAAAATTATTATTGTGGGGACGTGTTGGTGCGGGTGTGATATATTTACTAAATAATACACAGTATAGTGTGGACTTAGTAAGGGGTCCGTGGTTTTCACCTGACTGGCAAAGGGGTCCGTGGAACAAAAAAGGTTAAGAACCCCTGCTTTAGGTGCTTTTCTATACTTTCCAAGTACCTGAAGCACTGAGTAGGACTTGTTTTATAATTAAGGGGGGAAATCATTCATGAAGTCCCAGTTCAGTGAGGGTCTGTGAAGCTAAAAAGCAACTCTGAGCACCTATTAATGTGCCCCAACCTGGGCATCCCAGGGCCCCAGATAGGAAAGGAAAAGGAAGATACACCACTGGGAGAGCTGGAGCACAGCTGAAAGGGCTGCTGAACACACCACGCTTATTTTTGTTTTATTGCAATAGTCTACTCCCCAGTTGAGCCAATTATTTTATAATAAATAAGGAGTAAGCGAACTTGTCGCTAACAAAGTCACCCTCCTAGAAAAGGGCCCTGTGATTCTGCGTGCCGGGCCCTTTGGACCATGTGATCCTCGGAGTCTTTCTTATCCCAGGTGTGGTTCCAGAACCGAAGGACCAAGTGGAGAAAGAAGAGTGCCCTGGAGCCCTCGTCCTCCACGCCCCGGGCCCCGGGAGGCGCGGGTGCGGGCGCGGACCGAGCGGCCTCGGAGAATGAGGACGACGAGTACAACAAGCCGCTGGACCCCGACTCGGACGACGAGAAGATCCGGCTGCTGCTCCGCAAGCACCGCGCCGCCTTCTCGGTGCTCAGCCTGGGCGCGCACAGCGTCTGACGCCCGCGCCGCCCGCCCCGCCAGCCCCCGACCCCGCCACGTCTGCTGCCCCCCGCCGGCGCGGAGGAGCCTGCGGGTCCCTTCCCTTCTCCACGGGGCTGGAAGGGCGAGGGGGCTGCGGGGGAGGAGGGCGCAAAGAGGGACGCCAACACCTCCTGGGACCCCTGGACGCTCCAGCAGCGCGCACCGCCGTGGGGCCCCGTGGCCAGGGTCTTGGCCCTGCCAGTTTGGTGGATTCCTGGTCCACGCAGGAGGCTAAAAGGACCAGGCTCTGGCTGCGGAAGAAAAGGTGGGAGCAGGGGTAGCACTTCCACTCTTGAGACCCCTGCACGGGAAGGCTCTCAACTCGAGGGAGCCAGAGCCAACTTGGAAACCCGGGGAAAGAAAATCCCCGCGAAGAAGAAATACTCCTGAGCCCCAAACTCAAGGATTACGTCCCCTGGGTGGCCGAGATCCTCGGTGGCCTCCTTTCTCCACTGCCCCCCGAGACTGGAAGAGCCAGGGGGCCACCACTGGCTGGGAATGCGGGAGTTTGGGGCCGGAGGTAGGTAAACCTGGAGGCTGGCGCTGCACCTGACGGCCACCCCACCTGGGCTACCATGGATGCTAATGCAAGCACAGGACTCTCAGGAGAGAAGGCAGCACCTCATCTGGGGATGGGGCGCAGGGAGGGACCTCAGACACAGAGCTGAAAAGGACCTCAGAAATTCTGCTCCTCCAAGAGGGCGCCTTCAGCAGGAAGGGACTCCCTGGGAGAGCTCCCCAGGGCAGGGAAGGGCGTGCAGGGGAGAGGCTGAGCCGAGGGCTTTTCTGGAAACCCATGGCCCCCTTCCTTTCCTTGGCTTGCCCTGCTACCTGGCACTCAAGGTCGGGAGGTCCTGCCCCACAGGGTGGTTTTTGTACCCCAGCTGATTCTGAACCACCTGCAGGTGGGAGGGGGCGGGGCTGGGGCAGGCGGGTGGGAGGATGACCATAGAGGACACAGCGCCAAAGGGACTGAGCATTTGCCCATCTTCACTGGCTTAAAATAAATAAATAAATAAATAAATAAATAAATAAAGAGTTAAAATAAAAGTTCTGGAAACCCCCTCATGCCTCAGGTGCATCAGTGACAGGAAAGAGTCTGGCTGTGAGGTCCGAGACATGCTGCCTGGGATCCAGCTGTGGGGGCCCTTCCCCTGGGGCCGGCTTCTCTGCAACCTGGGTGTGGGGTTGCGGGGTCAGTGCTCAGAGAGTCTGGAGACTTGGGTGCTGCGCCCAGGTCTGCGCTGAATGCAGGGCATTGGCCAGCTTGAAACCTCTCTCTCCTGGTGTGTGCCAGGCACGGTCCTAGGGTTAAGAACCCCCAGAAGAATCTAACGGGTCCCTGACTTCCAGGAGGTCATGGCCTGACGCCCTCTGTTGGGGAAGTAGGTACCATACGGAAAAGATATGGGGGAGAGAGGAGGAGAGCTGAGGGAAGACCTCCTAATTTCTCCACGTTTAAACGTCTGGACCTCCAGGAGGAAGGCGTTGCTTTCATTTCATGGACGAGAGAAGTGAAGCTCAGAAAGTACCTAAACCAAGTCACAGAGGTGGGAAGAGGCAACTTCAGGGCTGATTCCAAGGCGCTTGCTTCTACTTCCCCGGGCCAGCAGGGGCAACCCCCAGAAGCCTTTTTGTAAAATGAGAGCTTGAACTGGATGTACGTGAAGGGTGCCTCCAACTTTAACGAGCTATGCAAACACCAGCTAGGCCTGATGTACCTGTAAACCATGGCCTGCCCCCTTTGCTGTCCCAAGTCCTTCAGACTATCTCTGGGGTCCCCTGGGCAGGGGGCTATGGCCGGTGGAGTGAGCTCAGCCTGGGAATGGGGATGGGAGGAAGACTGGCTGGGGGCCACTGAGAAACTGAGGCACGGTCCTTTCGTAAGAGCCCCTCATGGACCCAGGGAAGGATAGGGACGCTGGACAAGAAACTGTAGAAGGCTTTCAAACAATAACCCTCCCTCTGTGGTGACGTCCCACCCTCAGGGCCCGAGTCACTTTGTCTCCATGTAGCGTAGGAAGAAAATAAGAAAGCAGCTTCTAAGAATCCCAAACCCAATCTCTGTATGCTCCTGATCAGATGGGAACTGGCCACAAACAACCTTCCAGAACCCTTGTGCCTTGAGCGGAATCAGCTACAGGAATGCAAGAGGGGACATAAACCAGCACAGGCCACAAGACAAGAGACCTCTGTGGGGTGCACCAGGTTGACTGAGCACTTTGAGGCCAGGAGGAGGTCGCTGACATCACCCAGGTGCCAAGCCATGAAGGGGGTGAGGAAAAAGCCAGTCCAAAAAAAAAATTTCTAAAAAGGGCTTGTTTTTTTCTTAAGCATATTATCATCTTAACTGCTCTGTTATAGCTATAATGCTTGCCTGCCTGATTTGAGTCGTTTGGGGTTAGAATGAAATCAAACCTAGAGAAAGTTTCTCCTGGGAGGCCTTTGCTCAGCTAAACCAAACCTCCTTCAATCCCAAAGTTCTGAGTCACCTGCCTCTAGAACTCTCTCTGGCCAAGAAGCCTCAGCTTTCCAGCCATCCCTTTCACTCCACTCCTGCCTCCCCTGCAGGGCTGAGAGAGGGACTCACGCCTCCCGCTTCCCTACTTATCAGGCCAAGCCTATTGATTTGAGGTTTGAAGGAAGCTGAATGGCTCAGATTCCTGAGGGCAATTGGCAATAAGCCTTTCTCTCTGTAGAGTTGTGCAGATTCGTGTGTGTGTTCATGTGTGTACTGCTGGGGAGAACACAAGGCTGTCTCAGAATCCATCATAAAGAAATCCTAAGCCATAGGTTCCCGTTTCTTAATCCCTGGCCATAAAAAGGCCTGCTTGTGTATGCTGAGTTAAATTTGAAAATAAAACTTTTTGGGAATTCATGGTCCTTACAGCTCCTCTCCTTTCAGAGATCAGACAGCAGGGAAGAAATTAAGTCCGGGGAGCAGATATAGCTTACGTGGTTGAGCACCTGCTTCCCATGTACAAGGTCCTGGGTTCAATCTTCGGTACCTCCTAAAAACCAAACAAACAAACGAAAAGGCCAACTCTCATTGGGGAGAGGATGTAGCTCAGTGGTTGAGTGCCTGCTTCCCTTATACAAGGTCCTGGGTTCGATCCCCGGTACCTCCTAAAAAAAGAGAAAAAATTGAGTCCCGTGCACCCAATAGCCGGAGCGTCCTGCTCTGACCGGCAGCCCAGTTTTAAGCTCCAACAAGCAGGAACAGCTTTTGCCACAGCCCTCAGGTGTTAGAAAGAAAAAGGCCATTTTGCCAGCAGGGCAGGTGGAGATGGGTAGATGGAGCGTCTTACCAGGCTCGGAACAAACATGTCCTGACGGCAGCCATCCAAACAGAGACAAGGTCTTGAAATCCAGCCTCTGGCAACCTCTCCGCAGACTCAAGCCTCCCCCCCGGGCCTTGACCCCAGAATCCAGCTCATGTGAGCCTTTGCCTGCATCAGGACAAAGGAGAACTGTGGTCAGTTAGATCTAGGTTCAACTCCTGCCTCAACCACTTTCTGTGGCCTTGGGTGAGCTCTTTAACCTCTGGGCCTCGGTTTACTCCTCTGTAAAACAGGAATGATTAAAATAGGAATAATTATGCATAACTTGCAGGGTTTCTGTAAGGATCAGAACTAAATATGCATGTCTGGCATACACAGACACGAAACAGCAGCTCCTCTATTATTCAAAGAGGGCTCTGGAGGACAAGCGTGGCGATTTTGAATTCCTGCTACACCAGGTAGTAGCTGGGTCATAACAACCTAGTGAGTTAACCTCTTGAATTCCAAATTCCTCATCTGTATAACAGGGCCGACAAATCGACTCTGCGAGACTGATGAGAAGATGAAGTGAAATAAAGTACAGTGCCAAGAATAGCGTGGGCACTTAAATCTTAGTGCACTCACACCTTCTCTTCCTTCCTCAAATTCACACTGCTGCTCAATGCCATAGCCAGGTCTAGAACAATGGGACAAGTTGGTCCAAAGTCACAGCTACCTACTCCTGAGGATCCAAGCCCCAGACAGTCCACTGTTATCCCAGAGGCTCTGGAAGGAGTCCCTGCATTGCCAGATTCCTCTTCTAGCCTGAGATTCTGGACTCAAGGGCAGGGATCCACAACTGGGTGCCCCGGGGGTGAATTCAGCTTGCAGTTGTGGTTTTGGGGGAAGAGCAGTGCTTTTATAGAAACTTCAGCCTGCCCTTAGATAGAGGAAGCCTGATCTAGCTGTGATCCCCACCACTTCCTAAATAAGTTGCCTCACTTGCCTGGACCCTGAAGGTATTTGGGTTTGTACGCCCTGCCCTAAAGCTACCCAAAGAATGGTTTGTGAACAGACAGAGGGTGCCACCTGGGAATTTGTTACAAAGGCAGAATCTCGGGCCCCACCTCGGCTCCCTTAACCAGAATCTGCATTTTAACAGGACCCCAGGCATTCCTGTGCACATTGGCATGTGAAGAGGTCAAGGCTGGGTATGCTTGGACTCATAAGATAGGATTGGCTGTGAACAGCTGCCGGAGGGGCATTTCCATTGTTCTGAAGACCGCTTTTGTAAACCTGTAAGCAGAAGGCATGGGCCCTAGTAGATGCTCAATAAATATTTGCTGATGATTGGAAACAAGAAAAATAAATAAATAATGGGTATACTGCGTGAATGTGTGTGAACCTGTCCCAAATTAGGTACTCAATAAACAGCTGTTGGATGGTGTGGTGGTTAGAAGCCTTATGTACCCCACAAAAACGTGTTCTTAAAGTTAATCCATTCCTGTGAATCCATTGTAAGTACGACCTTTTGATGAGGTCACTTCAGTTAAGATGTGGCCCAATCAGATCAGAATGGGTCTTAATCCTGTTACTGGAGTCCTTTATAAGCAGAAAGAAATTCAGACAGAATGAAAGCCATGGAGGGAGCAGCCAGAAGCTGAAGTTCAACGGAACCCAGAAGAGAAGAGAGAGGCCAGAAGAGGCCGCCATGTGCATTGCCATGTGACAGAGGAGCCCAGGACCAAGGATCAGCAGCAGCCAGCCGCAGAATGTCAGTCTTCAGGAAGAAAGCATCACTTGTTGACACTTTGATTTGGACTTTTTCCCTGCCTGAGAACACAGTCCATTGCATGGTATTTGCTTGAATAGCCTAGGAAACTAAAACAGATGGATATAGATGGGTGTGGGTTAAATTTATAGCATTCAAGACCGCAGGAAATACAGTTGTAACCCAGTTGTGGGCAATTATATGAAAAAGCTTCTGAAAACAAGAAAGTAGCTGCCAGAAGAGCCTATGCGCTGCTCTCCCAGGTAAGGCCCAGAGTCACCTCAGATGCAGGACTAGACTCAGAGAAGCCCATCAGTGAAGACACAGGGCTTCCAGCAGCAGCAGACAAAGAGAAAGGAATTACACAAGTACAGCCCCCAGGGGTCATTTAGGAAAAGGATTAATGGCCCAACTTGTGGATTCCAGTTAACCAAGATGGCAGCGTAAAATGCTCCAGGATGCCATTCCCTCACAGAATTGTTGAACAACTAGCAAAAACTGACAGAGGCATCTTCTCCCAAGCTCTGGAAAATAGTTGCAGGGTTGTGGTGACTAGGTGAGGGCTGAATCAAAAAAAAAAAAAAAAAAAAGCTTTAAAAACAGTAGGAGGGAAGTGGATGTGGCTCAAGCGATTGGGCTCCCATCAACCATATAGTAGGTCCAGGGTTCAATTCCTGGGGCCTCCTGGTGAAAAGCAACCTGGGCCGCATGGTGATCTGGCCCAAGAGGAGAGCTGGCCCATGCGCAGTGCTGGCCCGTGCAGAGAGCTGGTGCAGCAAGATGATGCAACAAAAAGAGACACAGAGGAGGGACAATTAGAGATGCAGCAGACCAGGGAGCTGAGGTGGTGTAAGAGATTGAGCACCTCTCTTCCACTCCGGAAGGTCCCAGGATCAGTTCCCTGTGCCGCCTAAAGAGAAGACAAGCAGACACAGAAGAACACAGAGAGCAGACAGCGAGCACAAAACAATGAGGGGAGTGGGGAGGGAATAAATAAATAAATAAATAAATCTTTAAAAAAAAATTCCTGGGGAAAAAAAAAAAAA
>JAQZBX010069332.1:0-15598 GCA_029593785.1 Cabassous unicinctus | reverse complement strand
TTTTGCCAGAGTTTGTCTCATATATTTTGGGGCACCCTGGTTAGGTGCATAGATATTTATGACTGTTATATCTTCCTGGAGGATCGTCCCTTTTATTAATATATAATGGCCTTCCATATCTCTTATCACTTTTTTGCATTTAAAGTCTGTTTTGTCTGATATTAGTATAGCTACCCCTGCTCTTTTCTGTTTACTATTCATGTGGAGTATCTTTTTCCAACCTTTTACTTTCAGCCGGTTTGTATCCCTGGGTCTGAGGTGAGTTTCTTGTAAGCAGCATATGGATGGCTCATTTTTTTTATCCATTCGGTCAGCCTGTATCTTTTGATTGGGGAATTTAATCCATTCACATTCAATGATATCACTGAAAATGCACTATTTAATTCCTCCATTTTATTCTTTGGTTTTCATATGTCATCTTGTTTTTGTCTCTCTTTTTACTCTTTTGGTTATCCTTTCTGCTTTTCTTTCTTCTATACTCTCCTCCAAGCCTCCCTCTCTTGTCTTTTTCTTTCAGGTTCTAAGGCTTCCTTTGATATTTCCTGCAAAGGTAGATTCTTTTTTGCAAACACTCTTAGTTTCTGTTTGTTTGTGAATACTTTATACTCACCTTCATATTTGAAGGACAGTTTTGCCGGATAAAGAATTCTCGGCTGGCAGTTTTTCTCTTTCAGTTTCCTAATTGTATGATACCACTGTATTCTCACCTCCATAGTTTCTGAAGAGAAATCTGCACTAAGTCTTACTGGACGTCCTTTGTACATGATCACTTGCTTCTCTCTTGCTGCTCTGAGAATTTTCTCTTTATCTTTTACATTTGACATTCTGAATAGTATGTGTCTTGGCATAGGTCTATTTGGATTTATTCTCATTGGGGTATGGTGTGCTTCTTGGACATGTAAGTTCATTTCTTTTGTGAGAGTTGGGAAATTTTCAGCTATTATTTCCTCAAATACTCTTTCTGCCCCTTTTCCTTTCTCTTCCCCTTCTGGAACTCCCATGACACATATGTTGTTGCGTTTTGTGTTGTCATTCAATTCTCTGAGCCCCTGCTCAATTTTTTCCATTCTTTTTCTCTCTGTTCTTTTCTCTCTCCAATTTTAGCTGCTCTGTCTTCGGTATCACTTATTCTTTCTTCTATCATTTCAAGTCTGCTGTTGTATGCCTCAAATGTGTTTTTGACTTCACCTATTGTGTCTTTCATTCCCATGAATTCTGTTACTTTTCTGTTCAGGATTTCAAATTCTTCTTAGCGTTCGCTCAATGTCTCCTCGATGTCATTTATCTCTTTAACTATATTGTCTTTCATCTCATTAATTTGATTTTGGAAATTTGTGCTCATCTCACTGATTAGTTCTCTTAAATTCTGCATCTCTTCTGGGACTTTGATGTATTCCTTTTCTTGAGCCATGTCTTCTATTTTCTTAGTATGGCTCATAATTTTTTGTTGGTGTTTAGGCATCTGGTTAGCTTGTATTTTACTTAGATGCTCTGTCTCTTTCTCTTTTATAGGGTTTTAGTGGCAGGAGGCTGTGAGTTACCACAGCTCTTTGATTTTTGGCTGAGCCTTGATTGTTAGGATGGTCCTGCTGATTGCTCAAAACTGGGCACTGGACCCAGTAATTGGTTGTAGAGTTGTTTCCTAGGGCCTTGGGCAGGGAGGCTATAGAGACCCGGAAAAGCCTCTCCTATTTAATTTTCTTATGTGCACTTCCTTGGTGTGCCAGGAGATGGTGCTCGTTGGCAGCTCTCAATTCAATGCCTGTTTGGAGTGTATTTGTTGTGACACAGACCAGATCAATGTGATAGAGCTTCCTGTCTGGGGGCTAAGAGCCTTGTAATTTAAACTTTCGGAGACAGGTCTCCGGTCTTCTCTGGCAGCCCCCTCCCTTTTCCCAGCTAGGAAATATTTCTTCTCCCCTCTGAATCCTCAACAATCAGTCCCTGTTAGTAGAGGAGGAGATTGGGAGGTTTGTATATCTTTAGCCCCTTGCAGGCTTCAAGGCAAACAATGGTGCAGCCCCACCCAGCCTGGAAGGGCTCTCGGGACAGGGCAGACCAAACCTGGGAGTCAAAAGCAGGGGCAGCCCCAGGTTCTCTCTCCCCTCTCCTGTGAAGTCCTCAACAATTAGTCCAGGCTAGAAGAGAGGGAGGTTGCGAGGGTCGGATTTCTCCAGTCCTTCCTAGGCTCCCAGGGCAAACCGCAGTGTGGAAGGGTCCATGGGGGCTCTGAAGCCCAGATTTGTGGGTCAGAACGTGAGTTAGCCTAAGGCTGTGTCCCTCTCTCTCCCCTTTCCGGGAGTGGTAGATCCCTGGAGCCCACTTTGTCGGTAGTCGCAGGCCCAGAGACCCGACAATTCTAAGGAGTATGGGGGAGGGTGCCGGCAGCAGCAGCTGCTGCTGATTCCAACTCACGGTTCTGCTGTCACGATTTCCCTCTTTTGTCCCTCTCTCTTCTGGGTGGTGTGCAGCCTTCACCTGCTGTCCTAAACCCTAGAAGATCTATTTTGGGGCTGTTTCAGCCTGTTCTCTAGCTTTTTTTTCTGGAGAAGAGATTCCCGTGTCTTACTATTCAGCCATCTTCCCAGAAATCCCTGGATGAATCTTGAAGACATTATATTGAGGGAAGGAAGCCAGGCACCTAAGGACAAATATTACATGACCTCACTGATATAAATTAAGCAAATTGAGCAGACTCACAGAGTTAGAGTCTGGAAGATTGGTTTACAGGGGACAGAAAGGGAGTAGGAGCTTGTGAGCCAATGCCCTTATGGGCAAAATCTCTGATAAGGTGGAAGGGTGTAGTTGTGTAGTAGATGCACGTGACAGTGGTGCAGTTATGCTACCTGGTTTGGTGGTGCTGGTCTTTGAAGGGGATAGGGTGGGGTGTGGGTTGGACTATTCCATGGAACTGGGGGCAGTTCATGGGAAGCAGCAGGTGAACTCTGTGGATTTGCAGGTCTGTGGTTTAAACTACAACATTGGGAATGTTCTTTTGACAAATATGGCAGGGGAGGATTACTGGTGTAGGATGTTGGATGAGGGGGTGTGCATACAGGACAGGTTGCACCTGGGGCAAGCTTCTATGGAGTACGTAAGTGTTCATTTTATCTTAGTGTGTTATATCAGTGGGTGGAGACCCACACAATAAACAAGAAAATATTAAACTCCCATCCTGGGGAGTCATGCTATGTTCTCAAATAGAGAGGCAAGAGTCTCTTGAGAACATAGGCAATGCGTAATAAAAGAAAATAGACCAATATGTCAAGCCCTCAATATTATCACAAATAACTATGAATCTTATGCTTCAAAAGTGATTGCTATAGGTCCTGAGGGGAGGGGGAGGGAAAAATGGAAGAGATTGAACATAGGGCACTTTTAGGGTATTAGAATTGTTCTGCATGATCTTGCAATAATTGATAAAGGCCGTTTTAAATTTCGTCAAAATTTATAAAAGTGTATAGCCCAAAATGTAAATCATAATGTAAACCATTGACCATGGTCGGTAGCAATGCTTCACTATTTGTACATCAATTGTAAGAAATGTACCATCAGTATGTAAAATGTTATTAATAGAGGAGAGGGGAAAAGGGGGAGGGGACTGGGTATATGGGAATCCCCTATTACTCTACATGACGTTTCTGTAACCTAAAGCCTCTTTGAAGATAAAATGGAAAAAAAAAAAAAGACACTGGGGGAATATATGGAAGAAAATCTCACTTTACATACAAGATGCAGATCCTACAGCAATGAAATATGTATTGTCTAAAAAAGTTTATTATTTAAATTTTTTTTAATTTTTAAAATATTTTGTATTTTATATTTTTTAAACTAGCATTATTATTTCATTTTCTTATTATGTTTATTTGGTTATTTTCTTGGTTTCATCTTTGGAGAGGTTTTGGATCACAGAAGGGTCACAACTGTGGCAGGGAATAACATTGGTGTGGGGTGTTGGTGATAGGGGGAGGGAGTTCATCTGGGGCATGCCTGTAAGGCACATGAATGTGTTAGAGTGTTCATGGGGCCTTGTCATGATGTGTGGAGATCCACACAATAACCAAAAGAATATCCAATTCCCATCCTAGGGAGCTTTGCCACATTCTCTAATGGGACAGCAAGAATTCCCCGAGTATAGGGGCAGTGCCTAGTGAAGAAGGATGGACCATTTTAACAGGCCCTTGATATTGTTGACTCTACTTATGAACCTTTTCTTTTGAAATTGAAACTTAGCCTAGTATTATAACTTGCCTAAGAGTTACCTCTTGAGAGCCTCCTTGCTACGCAAATATTTCCTCTCTCTAGGCCAAACTCAGCATATAAATGTACTACCTTCCCCCTGGCACGGGACATGACTCCTGGGGATGAGCTTCCCTGGCACCAAGCGATTATTACCAAGTGCCAACTAGCAATACACCTGGAAAAAGACCTTGACCAAAAGGGGGAAAGGATAAATAGAAATTTGTTGTTATGGCTAAGAGACTTCAAAGTGATTTGGGAGGTCATTCCAGAGGTTATGCTTATGCACATCTCAGCAGGATCTCATAAAGT
Source organism: Cabassous unicinctus (assembly GCA_029593785.1). NCBI lineage: Eukaryota > Metazoa > Chordata > Mammalia > Cingulata > Chlamyphoridae > Cabassous > Cabassous unicinctus. The sequence continues at coordinate 11,047 of JAQZBX010069332.1, read as the reverse complement.
GCCACAGTAAATAGTACCTCAAATAGCGGGGCTCCTGAGGGCTCTAGAGACATCCAGACACTAAAGGTAAGGCAGACAGCTCAGAAGTTTGGCACCCTGCCAGTTGGCCCTACTTTGGAATTTGCACTTCCCAGTGTGACAGAGTTGGACTCATTTGTGGTTTCCCTATGCATGGCTCTTCTTCTCCTTCTATTTGAAACTATAGTTAGTACTAGACTTGATAGGTGTACGTCCAAGAGACTTAAATATTTGGGCTGTCCATGTGCCTATTGGGCCCTGAATCTCAACAGAGTTGTAACATCTACTCTCCAGTTCATTGGATTCACCCAGGACAACTAACACGGATTGATGATGGACAGCATCCATTCCAAGGAACAGAGAGAATCTGCAACTGCAAGGAAGATAGTCCCATCCATCTGCCCCCATGGGATCTAAGCCCCCACTCAGTTAGAGATGGAGTGGGCATCATAATCCCAGAATCCTCAGGTTTGGGGAGTGAACAATGGACTAGAGTAGATTTACTGTTATTCTACTACAGACTTATTGTGATGCTAGCAATGGAAGAACTTTTATCATTGATGTGGAGGCAGTGACCACTGGAGGTTCTGAGAGGAGGGAGAGGGAAAAACAGGTGTAATATGGGGGCATTTTTGGGACATTGGAATTGTCCTGAATGATGATGCAATGATGGATACAGGCCATTAAATATTTTGTCATAATTTACAAAATTATGTGGGACAGAGTGCTAAATTTAATGTAAATTATAATCCATGCTTAGTGGCAATGTTCCAATATGTGTTCATCAGTTGTAACCAATGAACCATACTAATAAACAATGATGTTGATGTGTGGGAGGGGTAGAGAGTGGGGCATATGGGAATCCCCTATATATTTTTTTAAAGATTTATTTATTTCTCCCCACCCCCTTGTTGTTTTTCACTTGTTGAGTCTGTTCGTTTTCCTTGTTTTAAGAGGCACCAGGAGCTGAACCCAGGACCTCCGATGTGGGAGGGAGTGTCTAATCACTTGAGCCACCTCTGCCCCCTGATTTGTTGTGTCTCTCATTCTGTTTTTCCTCCCCACGTCTCTTGTTGCATCATTTTGTTGCATCAGCTTGCTGTCTTCTTTAGGAGGCACCGGGAACCTCTTCTCCCTGCTTTGTTGTGTCTCCCATTATGTTCTTTTCTTCTTGTGTCTCTTGTTGTGTCAGCTTGCCATGCCTTCCCATCATGCCAGCTTGCTGTTTTCTTTACGAGGCCCCAGGATCCGAACCAGTGACCTCCCATGTGGGTGGTGGGAGCCAAGTTGCCTGAGCCACATTTGCTTCTCCCCTATATTTTTTATGTAACATTTATGTAATCTAAAGTGTTATAAAAATAAATAAAGTAAAAAAAAAAAAAAAGAGAGAGAGAGATTTACATAAGGAAAAAGAGATCCTCAGAATGTAAATGATTCGTACTGAGCCCGGACTTGAGCTCACTTCTCTTTAAGTTTTGTATCATTTAAACTAGATGGAAAAATTCAAAATAAAACTTTAAAAAGGTTTTAATTTAAACTTATTAATGATTTTTAAAAGTAGCATTTTCCCTCTTTCTGGTTATCAAATTCTCACCCTTCTTCAGGTCCGTTTAAGGTTTCTATCCCTGAAAAAGTGTTTTATAATCCATCTTATATTTTCCACACTCCCAGAATTAAAGTGATCAGCATGGAATATAAATATATACACACACACAAACATCTACATATCCCACGTTGGTAGTCTTCTTAGTGAACATGTCTACAAGGCAGGTTTTTGAAATGCAGTGCAGCATCAAAATTTAGAATACGTGTTTTCAAATCAATCACATCTGGATCAAATTAGTCCTATCACTTATACATGGATGCTGTTAAACAAAATGATAGAACTTCTTCAAATTTTAAATTTTTCAAGTATAAAATGATGAAATAATAAAACCTAGCTGTAGTAGCCATATGATTTTGTTTGTTTTCCATTTATAATACCTTTTCAGATGATTCTGATGTAAAGGAGCTTACTCCCTAGACTTCAGGTTTGGCCATGGGACCCAGAATTGGCCAACCAGAAAATTCCTTCCCTAACTATTGGACATGTGACCCAAAGCAAGCCAATTAGTGTTCTTCTCTGACAACTTTTTAACTGGAGCAAGGAGGAATCCCTACATCGTGTAGCTGTAGGTGATCATCATCCCTGCCATCCCTGGAGGGATGCACTTGAAAGGAGAGAATGAAGCCACATAAAAAGAGGCAGAAAGAGAAAGAGAAAGAGACAGAGACACAGAGAGAGAAATAGGAAGTGTACTAGATTGAATTTTGTTACCAGTACCTTGATCTGCTGTTAGTTGCTAACTACCCTCTACTTTCTTTATCTTAAGCTGCACTGAATGCAGGTTTTCCCATTCCTAATTAACAGAGTACCTTATATAGCTGTAGAGTTATGATGCATAGTAAATGAATTAACACATGTATTTAGTACATGGCTTGGTACGCTGTAATGACACAGCAAATGTGATGATGATGTCTTCTCTTTTTCATTCTTGGAGACTTTCTTGTAAAAATGGAGACTTTCGTGTAAATAGTAATACTGGCTAAAGCTATGTGTCCTTTCCCTGGCTGACTCAGAGACTTGAAGAGTTAGATCTGGAAGAGAACTTTGTATGCTATAGGTGAATAGTCTATTTCTTTTGTCAGATCTAACCACCCTTACTTTCTATCACTTTAATTTCATTCATTCTTATCATTGTTAACTCAAATTGAAACCACAAATCAGTCTTAAACTTGAAAAAAAAAAAAAAAGTAGTTCAATCCCTGATTGGTGCGTTTCTATTTGGAGGAACAAATGCATTTGTTATCTTGTGGGTACTGTGACCGTGTGGTGCTGATTGCTCCTGGCTGTCATTCATGTGAATTTTAAGCTCCGGATCACGCTATTCATTGTCAAGAATTCTCAGTGGCTGTCTTGAGGAAAGAGACTCCAAAGGTACTTCAGAGTGGAGGATATTTAGGAAATAAATTTTAACGAAGAAAATGATGCGGTTAATTCCTGTAAAACTTAAAATGATATACAGAAGAGGAAAATTGTGTTAGTAGGGTTTCAAACAATTTGGAAGAAATGTATGATAATTATCACACTATTTTGGTCAGGATTCTTGACTCTCATCACATCTGTGTCCACATGGTAATATTGTGGCTAAGTTCTGAACATTGGTTTTGGAAAATACAAGTGCATTAGCATTACATATGCAAAAGATTAGGCAAAACAATTTTTACATAAGGATTTTAATCAAATCAGAAACCCTACTGCTATTACAGGAGAAATCAACTTTAAGAATAGAATAACAAAGGACAAATTCTTAACTGTCATTTTCTTCACTGTGGACTTTGCCGTAGTTTGGACTTTAAATTCAGCAACTGTTTTGGAGAATACATAAACAGTAGCCAAATGCGGGCTGAGGCAGGGATTAATTTTAAACATTTCCATATCTCTGTGAGGAAAAGTATCATGGAAAAAAAAAAGGGATGTAGGAACCAAATAGCTGCTTTAGCCTACATGAACATTACCCAAAGCTTTTGACTTGTAAATACCTTTCAGAATCGTGTCAGAGTCTGCTATGGTTCATGAACACCAATTCCCTCTGTTACCTGGGCACATAACTAATCTATATTCCTCAGCCTCCTTACTTTTGGGGGGTGGTCATGTGACTAGGTTATGGTCAAAGGCAAGTAGGCAGAAGTAATACAGATCACTTCCAGGCCTTCATTGTCTCCATTGGCCAAGTTTCTTTGTTGGCCAAATGTGGAGGATCCAGCAGAAGATTCTAAAGGAGGATAGAGCCTGAAGATGGAAGAAATCTGAACCCCTGATTGGATTATTGGAAGGGTGCCCAAAAATAAGAAGCATGGCCATTGGGTGCATGTGAGTTCTAAATGCATTTTTGCATTTATATTTTGGAGCCAGAATATTTTGGAGGTTTTTTTCAATATAACAGATAGAGATACTTAGCCTCAAATACAATAGTAATTTGTAAACTCATGGACCCCTTAAAATTGCTTATATTTTAGCTTTTATGTATTATCTGATAATAAATGTTATTCAAGTAAAAGTATTTTCTTGTAGATTAGTATATCATATAAATTGCATTAGAAATTAAATTTGAAATACAATATTTAATATTTGTTAGATTTTGTAGCATGTTTTAACCTATTGTCATTTAATAATTGAAGCCTGCTTTAGAGTTTAAGTATATTATAATTTGCTAAAAAATTTATGCAACTTATCTTGAATTTTACTTTGCATTTGGTTGAGGCAGCCCGGTGTGAGGCTGTCAGGGTTTGAATTATTGACTTGTGTGAAATTGAGTGACATGAATAACCTCCTTAAGGCTCAAATCTCTGTCTATAAAAAATAAAAGGACTGCAAAGCGCTTTGTGGTCTGGCTCTGCCAATGACTCCAGGTTTACTCACTGCCCATTCTAGTCTCTGTGTCTTTTATAATTTTTTTGTTTAGTTCCTCAAGTGAGCAATGGCCATGCCACCAAAGGGTGTTTGAATTTCGAATCCCTCTGCTGGGAATGCTTTTAGCTCATCCCTTTGCTTAGCTACATATTTCAAATTTCAACTTAATTATAACTTCCTCAGGAAAGATTTCTTTGATTTCTCGGACTGGGTGAGATCCCCCTGCTGCACATGTCATAGCTGTGGTTTTTTTAAAGCCTGTATGTTCATAGCACCTATCACAGTTCATAACTGTGCATCTATGTAGTGGACTGCCTACAGTCCTCCTTGATGATGAACTGCCCAGGGTCTGCTTCCTGGGGCACCCAGCCTGTGACGTCCTACTTGGACTCCTCCACTGGCAGCTCATTAAGGGTCAGGCCCGTATCTGTTTTTCTCACCTCTGGATGTTCACTATCAAGCACCGATTCTAACACACTGTAATCACTCAAAATTATTTCACTATTGATAGCATTTTCCCTCCAAATTTTGCAAATGGTCCAACTGAGGCCCAGAGAAAGTCAAATTCCCAAGGAGAAACAGATGACCAATTTTTTTGTTTGTTTTTGTTTTATTTTTGCCACAGCCGGTTATTTTGCCTTTTCTCCTCAGGGGCCCAAGAGTTGGTGTGACCCCATCACTAGAAAGAAACAAAGATTTTTATTCCTTATAAAGGGCAGCTTTTCTCTTTTTAGATGGAAAAGGTAGATGCTAAGCCAGAGTGATCCTTCATGAGTGGCTAAAACTCTGAAGTATCAATGTTAGCTATATCTCCTCCCCTGTCCTGTGGAACATTCCCACAGAACCTGAGTCCAAATGTCCATCACCCTGACCTTGGCAAGAGGATCTTGGCTGACACCAACATCCTTCAATCCCATTTATTCACCAGCACAATTAAATTAAAGAAACATCCTTTAATGGGCTTCAGGAATATATCAGGGGTCATTTAATTTCCACAGAATTTAGATTGTTCTTGAGACTCCAAAAGTCCTTAAGACAGGCTGCACCATTCTGTTTTTTAAATCAGACAGCAACATCGCTGACTTTGTTTTATTATTGTTCTTCTCTTCTTCCCTGCTCTACTGCAGACATGATAGGGAAAAGAGTTTGCTTCGTGTTGAATTAAAGGTCCAGAGGTTGGTGCCAAGTAGGTCTATTTCTACAGAAAAATGCTATAATTTAGCTCAAGCTTGGGGTTATGCTGTGTGTGTGTGTCTACATATGAGTGTTATGGTGTGTTTTTGTAACCTGGGGCTCCTCAATATATGTAAGCATAGAAGTCCCTGGTTGAACTTCCAATGAAAGTTAATGTCCACCTATCACCTTCACCACATTAAGAGTAAGTAGTTTATTTTGGGTCTACACTGAGTTGTAGAGCATTAACTCTACAATTAGAATTGCCTATTTTGAATATTGCTTCCACCACTAATTAACAGTGTATCTTTGGGCAATTTACTTAATGTTTCTAAAGTTAAGCACTGCAGCTGAAGAAAGTATAAAGATAGTACCATACTCACAGGGTGATTATGGATTTTTAAATGCTCTGCTATATATTGTAAGCCCTCAATTAATGTCAAGTATTTCCCTTCTCATGGCACGTTTAGCCTCAAGTGCTTTGAAAGAGTGCTTAATTCACATCTTCCTTGCAGCCTCATCACTAGACTGTGAGCTCAGCTAGGGCAGGGCAGACAGTGTCTTATTAATCTTTAAATCTCTAGAACCAAGAACAGCCAGACTGGTTGGTAAATTGCCTTTTGATAAATAATTGCTGCATCTGTGAATTCATGAATTTAATAGTTTGTGATGGTTTCTATCTTCATTATAGGCTGTTAGCACCTCACATGGTATTTGCTGAACTTGACAAAATGATAAATTATGTATGTGGTTACCTTTTATCCTTATGGATGCACCGAGAGCCTTAATGAAGATAGATAAATAAGCAAAGTAGTAAATTGAAAGTTGAGCTTCACATGTGCAGTCTATTGATGGCACTGATTGATTTATTGGGCACTGAGTAGCAGTTTTGTATGAAGAATAGAAATGGACAACAGATTGAAAAGATATTGTTTATATCTACTATAAATGAGTATCAGGAGAGGAAGGGAGAACAGGTGCTAATTAGAAACAAGTGGAAGAATTTTTAAAATCCCTCTTGTTGTGGTTATTGTTTGCTCTGTAATATACCATTCAACTCTACTGGCTTAAAACAGCAATTTATTATTATTCTTTACAGTCCTGTGTCTAGACTGGGTGGATATCCTTGAAGTCTCTCATGGCATTGAAATGCAGTGTTCTTTGGTTTATTTCTCTCTGTTTCATCCTACAGTGGTTCTCCACATGGCCTGGGCTTCTAACATTATATTGTTCTCAGATAATTCACATTTCTAACATGGCAGATATTAGATGTTTTTAACTGATGTTGAAAAATATCTCTAGATGAACTCAGTAGTAAATTGGAGATGACAGAGGAAAGAACCACTGAACTCAAATACAGATTGGTAGAAATTATTCAATAGGAACATGTAGCCGTTTGGCAGTTTGATGTAATTATAAATTCTAAAAATATATATTGAATCATGCTTGTAAACTGATCTGTTAATCTGGGCATGATTAAGTTATGATTAGGGCGTTGACTGGGCCACGTCAGTAGGGTGTTGAGCCCCACCCCTTGGTGGGTGGGGGAATCGTACATAAAAGGCAAGGCAAAGGACAGAGGAAGCAGTTTTTGAGAAGCAGTTTTGATGTTGGAGAGAACGCCCCAGGAGAAGAGAAGTGAGCCGTTCGCCTGATAGTCTACAGCTGACCTTGTGGAGGAAGCAGAGGAGCTAAGCCTGGAGAAAAATGCAGCCCCAGGAAGAGAGGAACTCAAGCCTGAACCCTGGCAAATGTCGGCAGCTATCTTGTTCCAACACGTGGCAATGGACTTTGGTGAGGGAAGAAACTTATGCTTTTTGGCCTGGTAACTGTAAGCTTCTACCCCAAATAAATACCCTTTATAAGACTAACCATTTTCTGGTATTTTGCATTAACACCCCTTTGGCTGACTACTACGGAACATTAGAGAGAAAACAGATAGAAAAAAAATTAATAATGTCTCAGGGTACTGTGGAACAATAACAGATATCAAACATTTATATCATTGGAGTCTCAGAAGGAAAGGAGAAAGAATAAGGGGGTGGAAAAATACTCAAAGAAATAATGGATGAAAATTTCCCAAACTTAGTGAAAGTAATAGCCTACAACTTTAAGAAGCTGATTGAATCTCAACTGGATAAAAAAAAAAGAAATCCATGACAAGGTACATCATATTAAAACTTCTGAAAACTAAAGACAAGAAAACAATCTTGAAAGATTCTAGAGAAAAATAACTATTGAGGGGAAACTAGAATGAAAATGGAATTTTCATCTCAAATGATGGACTGCCAAAGGAAGGGGCAAAGTATTTTTCAAGTGCTGAGAATAAAGAAGTATCAACAGCAAATTCTATATCCAGTGAAAATGTCTTTAAGAATAAAGGGAAGTAGTTGGCAGTGAAGTAAGGTGCTCCAAGAGTCAGTTTGTCCTATAAGAGAGATAGTAATCACCCAGAGCTATCCAAAGCACCTGTTTGGGGGGCTCAGGTGACCAGAAGAGGATCTTGCAACATTCTTGAAAGAATGGAAGGTGGAGACTGCCCATCTGCAGTGAAGTTGTGTGCGTAGAGCACTCCACATTGCAGAGGCTGGTGCCCATCCCCACTGGTGGCATGAGCTGTCTTGGGAGCTATTCTGTGGCTGGAGTTTGAAGCTCCATTTCCTAACAAACAGGGGAGGAAGAAATAGTCACTGACTTCAGCTACTGATCAGTAAATTTGGCTGGCTAAAGTATAATCTTAAGAACAGTTAAAGTTTGAACCTAAGTCATAAGGAGGTTGGTAGCTGCCATTTTAACTCTGCCCTGGGCATGAGGGGAAGCAAGGCTGTATGAAAATCACAGTGATAGTAGGGATCGGTTTCTTTCCACACAGATTGGATTTCAGCCCTACCCTAGGTTCCAGCCCCACCTTTGGCAGGTAAGAAGCTGGGGGGGACCTGCACCAGCCTTTCCAGGTAACTATAGGCACTTCTGACCAGCACAGACTGAAAAGTCAGACACTTGGGCTCCATCCCTGCCCCTCAATAGGACAGGACAGGAGAGGAGCTGTGTTTCCTCAACCTCTCTGGGCAACTGCAGGCACTTTCAGACCACACAAACTGTTTTTTTTTTTTTGCCTTTGATTTCATCTTCACCCCTCCACCACTGTAGGATTGGAGAGGGCTGGAGTTTCTTCAGCCTCTCTGGGCAACTGCAGGTGCTTTTGGCCCACAGAGACTGGATACTTGGACACCTGTAGCTCCATCCCCACAGACCCCAATAGGGTAGGAGGGAAGTTGTGTTTCCTCAGCCTCTCTGGGCTACTGTAGGCACTTTTGGCCTACACAAGCTGGTTGTTGAGTGCCTTCAATTCCATCTCCACCCCAACATCCTCCTCTCCTCCATAGGGTAGGAGGAGCTGGTGTTTCCTCTGTCTATCTGGGCAACTGCAGGCATTTTGGCCTGCATGAACTCGACTGTTGGGTGCCTGTGGCTCCACACCCAATCCAAGAGGACAAGAGGAAGGCAGTGTTCCCCCAGCTTCTCTAGGTAACTGCAGGTGCTTTGGCCCACACAAACTTAATAGTTGAACACCTGTAGCTCCATCCCCACCCCCAAGTAGGATAGGAGGGGAGCTGTTTTTCCTCAGCTTTTCCAGACAATGGCCTTTTGGCCTACAGGGACTGAAGTGTTAGGCACCTGTGGATCCACTCCCACCCCCAAGAGGATAGGATAGGACTGGTGTTTCCTCAGCCTCTCTAGGCAAGGGCAGGCATTTTTGGCCTACATGGACTGAACTGTTGAGTGCATGTGGATCCATCCACACCCCCAAAAGGCCTGAAGGAATAGAACTTCCTCAACCTGTCAAGGCAACTGCAGGAGCATTTGGCCCATACATTAGATTATTGGGTACTCCAGAGGGTCCATACTCTCCCCTGGCAGGGGAGGAGGGGGCTGCTCTATGTCTGTTTACCTGGGTAACTGCAGTCATTTTGGACACACATGGCATAGATTGTTGCCAAAGCCTCCAGCTCCATCTCTGCCCCAAGCAAGGGAGGAAAGGGCATGAAGTATCATCAGTCTCTCCAGGCAACTACAGATGATTTTTGCCTGCAGGACTTGTATTAATACATACTGCTGCACCTCTGTCCCTACCCATGGCAGAGAAAAAAGGTGGGAGAAGCTTTATCAGTCCCTGGGGCAACACAGGTAGCTGCAGCCTCCACAGCTTACAGTACCAACTACATCCTTGGCTCCTACTACATAAACAGCAAGAAAGAAAGGGTGAGAAAGCCCTAAAGCAAAGAGAGAAACTGCACCCAGAATAAATACATCTAATAAGCCAGATGCTGAAACAACAACAAAAAATTACAACCCATACCAAGAAATGGTAAGATATGGCCCAGTTAAAGGAGAAAGATAAGCCTCAAGATTACATAAAAGAGTTGAGACAACTAATCATAGATGTTCAAACAAATCTCCATAATAAATTCAATGAGATGGCTAAAGAGATTAAGGATATTAAGAAGACCTGGGTGAGAACAAAGAAGAATTTGAAAGCATACATAGAAAAATAGCAGATCTTATGGGAATGAAAGGCACAATAAATGAAATTAAAAATACAGTGGAGGCATATAACAGTAGATTTGAGGAGGCAGAAGAAAGGAGCTTGAGGAGCTTGGAGACATGACCTCCAAAAGTGGACATATAAAAAAAAGATAAAGAAAAGAATAGAAAAAATTGAACAAGGTCACAGTTTCAATTTTGTGAGACATGCAAACTTATGTGTTATGGGTGTCCCAGAAGGAGAAGAGAAGGAAAAAGTGTCAGAAGGAATATCTGAGCGCTGATTTCTCGTCAGAAACCATAGAGGCAAGAAAGCAGTGGTATGATATATTTAAAATGCTCCAAGAGAAAAACTGCCAGCCAAGAATCTTATATCCAGCAAGATTGTCTTTTAAAAATGAGGGTGAGTTTAGGATATTCACAGATAAACAGAATCTGAGAGAGTTTGTAACCAAGAGATGAGCTTTGAAGAAAATACTAAAGGGAGTGCTACAGCCTGAAAAGAAAAGACAGGATAGTAAGGCTTGGAAAAAGAGCCTAGATATGAAGATTAAATCAGTAAAAGTAACTAAAAGTGTAAAATGAGTGTTGAAAATATAATATGATGGAAAAACCAAAAGGTCAAAATGGATGAGATAAAAACTGCCTTTACAGTAATAACATTGAATATTAATGGATTAAACTCCCGAGTCAAAAGACACAGACTGGAGGAATGGATAAGAAAATATGAGATATCTATATGCTTTCTACAAAAGACTCCCATTAGACTCAAGAATACTAATAGATTGATAATGAAAGGCTGGAAAAAGATATTCCACCTATGTAGTAACCAAACAACAACAACAACAACAACAACAA